>VDFB02292412.1:367786-436822 GCA_007258455.2 Sequoia sempervirens
TCTGGGTCTTTTCCCGATCTTTGAAATGACCCTTATCAGCCGCATTTGGTCTTGATCAATTGCTTCTTCTTCCTCTTCTACATATTAATCTTCCTCCTCTTTTTCATCCTCACTTTCTTCTCTCCTTCTTTGGTTTAACCCTCTTCTCATTTTCTCCTGTAACACATCAATCTATCTCTAGAGGGCTCTAAAACCCTCAGCCACTAGTGGATCTCTTCCACTAGAATTTTTTCCACTTTGACCACCTCTGGCACCACCATGCCCACCAGGCATCACTCTTGGAGGAATCTTTCTTGACCCCAACCCACAACCATGGTGTTGGTGAGAATTGCCTCATGATTGGTGATCTATCCGCACACTCAAGAAACCTCACTCTAATACCACCTGACGAGGGTGCAACCTAAGACACAGAAAAGTAACACACCAAACAAAGATGTTATTTTATTACTGTAAAAATGATCTTCTTACATATAGAGGATTTGATATTCTCAAGTTCTATAAATATGCAAACTACAAAATTATAGAAAAAACCCTTTTCGCAATATGCGAGATTGTCTACAAAAAGCTACCCCAAAAATTGGAAACTCACCCATAAATAGAGCTCCCTTTTTAGTTTGGAGCCAAAAAAACATTCAAATTTGAGTTTTTTTGGCACTTTGGTGCCAAAAATTACAACTTGAAATTCAAATTTCAAAAGTACATTCGAAAATTAGTATCTTCTAGAAAGTGCACCAACTTCCAAGAGCCATAACTTTTGATCCGGGACTCCATTTTTCAAACCGTTTGAACCGCTGGATAGGTCTCAGAGTCAAGAATGTGCTCAAAATCCACTATGCCAATCTTGGAAAGTTTTAGGGCCATTTCAGGACTTTTTAGTACCTCAAATCTGACTTGGAAGGTTTTTAGGTGTAATTCTCAGAGACTAAAACTACAATATCTTTCAACCTAGGAATAGAAAAGAAAAAACGTAAGTTGAGAATTACATTATGATGAAAAAGGTATCCAGAAATGAAAAAACATCTAAGAAACCACCAACATGAAATGAAACTCCTTTTTGGGTGATGCAAGATTTCCCTTACACCACTGGATGCTCTTGCATCAGATATTGGTAAGACCCCTTTTGAGCTATGGACTAGTCATAAGCCTACTGATAGATATTTCAAAATCTTTGGGAGTAAATGCTATATTAGAAGAGATGAAGAGATAGGAAAGTTTGATGCTAGGAGTGATGAATGAATCTTTCTTGGTTATTCTACTAAGAGTAAGACCTATCAGTGCTACAACAAGAGATTGAGGAAAGTAGTTAAAAGTGAAAATTTCAAGGTTGATGAAGACATAGCTAGACCATCCAGAACCTGTGGATATGATTCAAATGATCAGAATAATAGTTTAGTCATAGGAAATAAATTTAAAACTCAAAATCAAGTTCAAATCATTCTGGTGAATCAAGAAAATCAAGAGGAAGGAACTAGTGAAAGTGCAGAAGAGAGATCACAAGAGCTAGAAGTTCTAGAAAATCCTAAGACTCCAAGGTATGTAAGACTAAATCATTTAGAAGATCAGATTATAGGTGATAAGAAAAAATATGTTCAGACTAGGAGAAAAATTGCGGAAGAATACTATTTGATTTCAAAGACTGAGCCTAATAATGTGAATGAAGCATGCAAAGATGAACATCAGGTGGAAGAAATGAAAGAAGAGCTAAATCAAATTGAGAAGAATAACACATGGATTCTTGTTCCTAGACCTAAGGAAAAAAATGTAATTGGAACTAAATGGTTCTTTAGAAACAAGTTGAATGAGCAAGGTGAATTTGTTAGAAACAAAGCAAGATTGGTGTGTAAAGGATATTCCCAAATGGAAGGAATTGACTTTGAGGAAAAATTTTCCCTTGTTGCTAGGATTGAAGCTGTGAGACTATTTCTTGCTTATGCTACTTACAAAAACTACAAGATTTATCAGATTGATGTCAAGTCAGCATTTCTAAATGGTGAACTGGAAGAAGATGTGCATGTAGAGAAACCTGATGGATTTCAATTGACTGATTAGGGATATATGGTTTGTTGATTGAAGAAAGCATTGTATGGACTTAAGAAAGCCCCAAGAGCATGGTATGCCAAATTGGACAAGTATTTGTTGAAGCTTGGATTCAATAAAGGTACTGGTGATAATAATATGTATTTCAATATTGATCATGATAAAGATTTGATTGTTGAAGTCTTTGTTGCTGATATCATTTTTGGAGCAGATGATGGTTTGTGCATGAAGTTTTCTAATGAGATGAAAAATGAGTTTGAGATGTCTATGATTGGTGAGATGAAATTCTTTTTGGGATTGCAAATTACTCAGATAGATAAAGGGATCTTCATATCTCAATCCAAGTAAGTGAAGCAATTGTTAAAGAAGTTTGATTTGGAAGATTCAAAGCGAGTTAGTACACCTATGGTGACCGAATGTAAGTTGACACAAGATGATGATTCTCCAAAAGAAAATAAGACTAGATATAGATCAATGATTGGTGGAATTCTTTACTTGACTCAAACTATACTAGATATCATGAATGTTGTATGCATTGTTGCAAGATTTCAAGTTGATCCTAAGGATTCTCATGTAACTGCTATGAAAAGGATTTTCAAATACTTGAAGGGGATAGTTGATTTTTTCCTATTGTATCCTAAAGATGATGATCTTACTTTGAGGGTTTTTACTAATGCTGATTGGGAAGGTGATGTGGATGAAAGAAAGAGTACTAGTGGTGGTGCATTTTTCTTGGGTAAGAAGTTGATTTCATGGTTAAGTAAGAAGAAGAATGCCATTTCTTTGTCTACTATAGAGGCATAATACATTGTTGATGCTAACAATTGTACTCAAGTATGTAGGAGTTTAGGTGAACTCCTCAAACACCCTAGAATCACTTGCAAAACAAAAATAACTTCCATAAGAGAGAAATGGCAGAAATATTATGTTATCATTAAGATGCAAGGATGCCAAATTGAATATGACATGATTACAAATGTACAAAATGCCTTGAATATATAGGCTTGAGTGAAAACCCAAAATGCATGACATGTTGCCAAGTGTTAAAATCACACTACATGTGACAACATGTGAACCCTATCTAGGAAATGATAAAAAGATAGAGATAAGTTCTAAAAGGAAAACTCATCTTCTAGAAGGAATATTATCTCCTACAAACAAGGGGGAATTACCCCATTATTAAATGATTTATCCAATTATGCAACCTAGGACTTAAAATATTACCTAAGTAAACTTATGCAAAGTGTAATTAAATAATTAATTACACCAACACCCCCCCATAAGTGCAACTTAGGGAGAAGCAAATTATTATGCAAAGATGAGTCCCGAAAACAAAACCTAATTAGGTACTTATTTACAAATGTAATGCAAACTAAACCAAATGGGGTAAAGGATAAAACCACATGGGAATAAAACTCCTCCCCAAAATAGAATGCAAAAAACTAGAAAAGTGATGAAGGATGGAGGACTCCATAAGACCCCCCAAGGACACCATCCATCACAAAGATACATAAAAGAACCCCCCCATAATAGAGGAAGAAAGAGGCCTCATAGCCCCCACAAAATGAAGTAGCTCCAATAAGACTAAAGAAACCACATCTCCTGAAAGAAGTGAGAGGGTGGCCACATGAATGCAATCTCTGAAGGTAGAACAAATGCAACCCAAGATGCCTCCACTAAAGCAGAGGTGATCTCAACAAATGAAGAAGTTGAAGAAGGTGAAGAATCAAGAGTAGCCTCCAAAGAGGGAGGATCAATAGGATCTTGTTGCACTGAAACAAAAGAAGCCACATCAGTAGATATAGCAGCAGCAACAAGAGGAGGAGGATATGGAATGGAAGGCTCGAGAATAGGATCCGAAGATAGAACCCCGAAGTTTACAAAGCCAAATGTCTCCTCAGAATGATGGTTCACACTAGAAGTGTGAGGAACAACTGCAGGAACAAAAGCACTATCAGTAGAAAATTCTACAAATGAATACAACCAAAATGAGTTATCCACCACCACAGTAGCAATAACCGCTCTACTCTCCAAGTCTCTGATGATAACATAATCAGGTGTAAACTCCACAGATCTCCCATTGCCTCCATGTGTGATCTGATATATGGAAAGAAAGTTGTTTGTCAAATGAGGAACACACAAGACATCCTAAAAAGTGTTGTCCCCAAAACTAATAGACCCCTTCCCTATAACACTCATGTATGAATTTTTTCCCATTAAAATAGGAGACATTGTACAAGGCTCAAAGGAAGTGAAAATAGACTATGAAGATGCCATATGATGAGAAGCTCCTGAATCTAGAAGCCATCTTCCTGCTTCATGACTTGAATAAGCACAAAGAGCATGTCCCTTCAAAAATGATGTGGTATGCAAACCAGTTGTGCCTGTGTCAAGATACTCTGAAGAAGGAGGGGAGGAAGATGATGCAGACATCCTAGAAGGTAAATCAATCTAATGTTTCTGAAGAAGATGTTTCAGCTCATCAATATCCTTCTTGTAGCATCTATGTTCTGCATGTCCTTCCTTCTTGCAACAAGCACATGTAACTTTATCCTTCTTTGATGATTTCTCCTTAGAAGAGGAGGATGAATCTGAGGACTCCATTTGTTGCTCATGAGATTTGAAATACTTTTGTTTATGTTTCTTTCCTTTTCCTAAAGAATCCTTTTGATCTTTGGGCTCCTGAGATGCAATGAGTGCCTGTGATGAAGAAGATTTCACCGTGCCCATGCTAGCTAACTTAGCTTGCTCTCGAGTGAGGGATAAAGCAAACTCATCAAGAGAGGGAATAGTGAATCTAGCACCAAGAGCATCCTGGGTGGCATAAAATGTAGAAACAAAAATTGAATACTCAGGTCCAAGCTTTGAAAGGATGGACAAAATTAATTGAGAGTCCAACTTCTGAATACCACACTGTGAACTGCAAATGAAAAGACTTGAGTTTTGTGAAGAACTCCTAGATGTTGTCAAAATCCCTAGGATTTAAGCTAATGAGCTCATTATCCAATTGGAATCCTCTCATAGTATCCTGCTTCCCAAATAAAGACTCTAAAGTAGTCCAAATCTGATTTGGAGAAGTACAAGACTCAATATGAAAAAGAAGATCAAGAGAAATAGATAGACATAAAGTACCAAAAGCTTCATCACACCTATTAAACCACTTTCTCTTTTCAGTAGCACCCGCAAGTTCAACTTCAGTACCCATGGTCACTTTGTACAACCCTTTATGCTTCAAAAGAATTTCCATTTGTTTTTTCCAACCAAAGTAGTTGAATTGAGTAAGGGGTGCAATATTTTGTGAATCCATTAAAAAATAGCAGTATATACTCTCAAATGCAAAAAAATATCTCCTTTGATCTAAAAAAAATCCTAATTACACCTTTCCCAAGAAAATAACCCAGAAAGCAAAGACTAAGTTTTGACAAAAAATTAGATACCTAGTGAAAAAACTAGAAAAAATAGGTTTGAGATCTGTGAAGATGAAAGTAGCTTTCTGATGATATCTCGTTTGCAAAAATCTGACACCATGGCCAAAAGTTATGAATTTTTCAAAAAATTGAATTTAGCTTGCAGGAAATGGGTTTTCTAACAAAACAATTTTACTTCTAATTTAATTTCTGCAAAATTTGTTCACAATAAGTGGATAAAAACATAAACATAGAAATATTTTGAAGCTAAGAACAAAACCTAGAAATCCTTTTCTGATCCAGCAAATAGAAAATGAAAAAAATAATTTTTTTAACCTTCAACCAGGAGAAAAATGACACGTGCCGATTGTTGTACAGAAAATTTCTCTAGATCCGTACAATATATCAAAAATATAAAAGATACCCAATTCAGATTTCAACCCTAGCTACAAAACCCATAAATCATTTTTCCTACAACTGAGTGGAAGCTAGATTTCTGAAGCAAAAATGAAAAACAACTTTAATAAAAAAGTTGCTTGCATCCAGCAAGACTTTCATGCCAAGACTGATCCCTCATATCCAGGAATAAGTTTGTAGTACTAAAGCTCTGATACCATGTAGGACTTTAGGTGAACTCCTCAAACACCCCATAATCACCTGCAAAACAAAATAACTTCCACAAGAGAGATCACATAAATATTATGTTATCATTAAGATGCAAGGATGCCAAATTGAATATGACATGATTACAAATGTACAAAATGCCTTGAATATATAGGCATGAGTGAAAACCCAAAATGCATGAGATGTTGCCAAGTGTTAAAATCACACTACATGTGACAACATGTGAACCCTATCTAGGAAATGATAAAAAGATAGAGATAAGTTCTAGAAGGACAACTCATCTTCTAAAAGGAATCTTATCTCCTACAAACAAGGAAGGGGGAATCACCCCATTATTAAATGATTTATCTAATTATGCAACCTAGGACTTAAAATATCACCTAAGTAAACTTATGTAAAGTGTAATTAAGTAATTAATTACACCAACAAAGTATTGTGGATGAAGTAGATGTTGAAAGATATCAGATTTGTGTATGATGAACTCATTGCCATGTTATGTGATAATTCAAGTACAATTAACATTTCTAAGAATCCAATGTTTCATTGAAAGACCAAGAATTTATCTATCAACCTTCACTTTTTGAGAGAGAAGGTGAGTGAAAAGGAAGTCATACTAGAGTATGTGCCTACTAAGGAATAGATTGCAGATATCTTTACAAAACCATTTCCTAAGGATACTTTTGAGTATCTCATAAAGAACATAGGGGTCATTACCCCTCCTAATCAGAACTAAGATGCATTGACTTGCATTAATCTGTGCATTTCATGGTCATATTTTGATTTGGATTGATGTTGTGGTGGCTGCTACTCAGGGGGAGTAGTCAGATGTTTAGATATGTGGTTCAGAGCTTGTGTGGAGAAAAAAGATATTTGGCATTGATGTCAAAGGGGGAGAAGAGTCATGTGAAAAACTATGAATTATGTAAGGAAGAAGAGTCATGTAGGAGAAGAGTCATTGAGGAGAAGAGAGTCAGAACCTAAGGGGGAGTAAGTGTTGAAGGTAGTTGTGTTGATGGTGTTTTTCACATCATTTGTTGCCATCAATGCCAAAGGGGGAGATTATTGGATGTTCTATTTATTTTGCTAATATGTTGTTGTCATTGATGTCAACACTAGTTATTAGCATTAATGTCTTAGAGGTTTTATATGTCAAGGATATTCAAAAAATTGTAAGGAAATAAGTTGTAGGTCGTCAGTGGTGAAGTGAAGTTCAGTCGGTTGGCAATGTTAGTACGTTGATAATTAGAGGTTTTGGATTAAAGGGTTTCTTGTCAAGTATATCTAGTTTATCCATGTTAAGTTTTAGAGATCCCTGTGAATATTTTTTGTGTTATGAAGATTTGTATTATGATAGTTTTTTTGTTGCTTCAGTTGGTGCTCCTAAATGAATATGATGTGATTTTAGCAATTTCAGTTGCTACAGATACTTCTTTGGTGATTCATGATGTTTGTAGATGTTTCTAAATCATTTTCTATGTGTGTTCCAGTTCCGCATTGATCGTGGTGCTCGTGATTGGAGATTTTCTCTTGTGTGTTCATGTTTTTCATGTTCTTGGCCGAGAGGGTGTTCTAGCATGTTGTGGATCTTCGAGGAAATTTTTTTGAAGGTGGTTCATGTTTGAGAATTTAATTTTGGGTCTTCACTATGTTGTGGCTGACCTTGGTTTATTCTCATTAATAATCTTTAATGTTTTGGGCCGATAGTTTGTTTTCATTTTATTATTTTATTGAGCTTGACATGTACCGATGTAATTTCTTGTTGCAGATATACATAAGTGATTTCTTTATCACTTGAAGGCATGAGTATGAAAAAGTGTGTGAGTGTTGTGTGTGAATATTGTTTAGATCTTTCAAAGGAAGAAACAAGGTGTGAAGAAGAGTAAAGAAGTGTTCATGTGCTTAACCAGAACTATAATTAGGCATTAGTAGATGCTATATTTCTGAGTTCAAATCTTGTGGATGTAATTCATATCTTTGTAAGATAATGTGTCATCCTTTTGTAATTGAGTAGTGAGCTCTAAGTATTCTGTCTGAATGCATGTGCATTCCTCATTCATATTTCTTTATACCTTTAATAGGGTATAATCTTGTGGACTTACCTCCACTGTGGTTTTTACCATAATAGGGTTTCCACATAAAAAAATATTGGTGTTATGTGTGTTTTTGATGTGTTCATGGTTTATGCTTTTATTTTTATTAATCAGATATGAGAATAGGAGTTAATAAGTTGAATAAGTTTTTAATTTTTGGGACAACTGATTCAACCCCCTCTTAGTTGTCTTCCCTTGTGTTGCCAACAATAGCATCACATTGCAAGTAGCTCAACAAGCCTACCAAAAGGCACTTCAGTAGTTCTAAGCTCAACCAGCATAGGCACAATCTGCACAACAAGAATATCAGGATACCCAAGCTTTATTGAAACAATAGAAAGCTACCCAAGCTATGCAAGCAACTCAAGAAAATCAAGCCACACAAGCTAGATAGGCTACCTAGGTTACACAAATTGCCCAACAAGCTCAAGCTCAGGAACAAGACCAATATCAAGCCCAACAATCTTGAGTGCAAGCTTAATACCAAACACAATAGCAAGAAGCCCAACAGTAAGCATATCAACAAGCCCTGCAATAGTACCAAGTGCAACAAGAAGTAGCCCAACTATTAGCCCAACAAAAAGCATTGTTGGCACAACATTAGCAAGACCAACAACAAGCATTGTTGGCACAACAATTGTAGGCATATAAACAAGCATTGATCTCACAAAAGAGCATACAACAAACTCCCACCAACATAACCAACACTCCACCCATCACCCAAATGATCAAACCACCTCAAAATGTGTTCACTCCACCTCTCAATCCACAAAATGATGTAACGACACAAATCAAGTTGCTCTTGCAGAAAGTGCTAGATCTCCAATCTGGGAAAATAATGAAAACACCAGGAAATTTGTGCCCATATCCATTCAATATAAGCCTTGTGATGGTACCATTCCCAAAAGGGTTTGAAATCCCTAAATTTGATAGGTATCGTGGGATGAGAAACCCTAAAGATCACATTAAGGAATTCCAGGTACATTGCATGGAAGTTGCATATGATGAGACATATCTAATGTGGCTATTCCCTTGAAGTTTGGCTAGACCAAAAATGGAATGGTTCTCTCACCTTCCTCCTAGAATCAAAAAATTCCAAGAGATTGTAGGTACATTCATACAAAACTACACATTCAACATAGGTATGGATGTAAGACTAGAGGAACTATCTACTCTTAAGTAAGCTAAGGGGGAAACATTCACTTCCTTCTTATAATGATGGTGATCCAAGGCCAATAGGAGCAAGTGGACCATTCCAGAAGAACAAAAAATCTACACCATCATTGTCAATCTCGAGAAAACCTTATCCTTCCATATGAAGATGTAATGTACCACCACATATGACCATTTGATCCCCAAGGTGCTCAACATTGAAAGAGCCCTTATTGCATAAGGGGGGACAATCACATATCAAGAATATCAAGACAACCGCCCATCAACCAAATAGAATGAAACACCTTGCATATGGGTGAAGAACAAAAATGTCACCAATGATGGTGTCATTGATACAAAAGTTGTCATCAATGCCCTAAGGAAAAACACCCAATCATACCAACATCCACAAATAAAAAATGAAACAACACACAAGCCAACACGGTATCACAACAACCACCCAACAATCAAGCCAAAAATTTGAATAATCAAGGGGGACCACCCCGCGAACAAATATCCCCCCAAATGAAAATATACAACCTTTGGGGAATCAATCGAATCTGTCATGAAGAAGTTGGTAAACGAGAACCTCATTAAAATTCCCATTTATGAGAATTATCAAGAGCCCCAAGTGAAACCACCATGGTACAATGAAAACCACCTTTATGATTTTCATAAAATCAAGGGGCACATAATGGCCAATTGCATGAGGCTGAAAAATCTAATCCAAGACCTAATTGATGACAAAATCACAAATGCTAAATAACTGACCAAAAATTAGAACCTAAAGATATACACAAATCTGATGTTGGATCATAATAAAGGGAATAACCATAGAAAGACAAAGTATGGCAATGTAAACTATGTTTACGATCATGTCATCACATCCCTAGATGAATGGATCACTATTGTTAATGTCAAGTGATCCAAGGCTGATTGTGGAGTCACCACACATGGTGGAAAAGTTACCATTGTGGGATCATCCCAACCACTTAGGGAATCTACCTCAAATCCGAAATTTGTTCCTAATGGTTATAATGTCTTGGACTAGGTAAAAATAATCCCTACTCAGATCTCCATCATGGAGTTACTGAATATTTCTCCCACGCATAGGAAAATCCTAGAGGAAGCATTGGCTTCATCCACCATCTCTGTGGATCTTGATGTTGACTAGTTCTAAGCTATGGTCGGACACATCACCACCCCACATCTCCTAACATTTTCTGATTAGGACTTCCCCACCCAACCATCTCATAACCACACACTCCATCTCAAAGTCCTAGTCCATAAAAATAAAGTCAAAAAGGTCTTGGTGGATGGGGGTGGGGGTCTAAATACCTATTCTCTCAAGCTGATAAAAAATATGGGATTCTCAGAGGATGCCATTGAAAAGGGTAAAGGGATTACAATTAGGGCATATGATGACCAAGATAGAGTGTCTCAAGGCACTATTCAACTCCCTATTCAAGTAGGGCCATCCATCATGGAAACCACATGCTAGGTCCTTGACCTTGATTTACCTTATAATATTCTCCTAGGGCATCCGTGGATCCATGTGATGTAGGTTGTCACATCCACCTTCCATCAATGCATCAAATTCCCATATCAAAATCAAGAGGTCATGGTCCATGGGGATCCTGAGCCCTTTTATTATTGCAAGAACCTCGAAGAAAAGTACTATAAAATCCCTGAAGTCCCAAAGAATGATGAAGGCCCTACAACTCCATATGTATACCCAACTACTTTAGCCTCCACTTCTGAGACAAAGACACCTGCCATTCCTGACATCTCTAAAATAAAATTCAATATCTAGGACAATGGGTGTGGGGATTACAAAATGAAGAAAAGTCCTTTCATAATAGGAGAGTTACCTCAATCTCCTAGGTCTCACGGGCAGCCCCAACTGATTGAAACATCATCCCAAACCTTCAAAGTAGACTCCTCCAAGTTTAGATGTTGGGGAGACCTAAATCAAGAAGTGGTAGATGAAAGGGACATATCAAGTCTGTTATACCAAGATGAAAGGCCCATGCCTGATCTTCCCATGGATAATAGCAACAAAGGACTTCAAATAATGCAAGGACGAGGTTACAATAAAAATAATAAACTTGGGAAAAATGGCAACGGTCTTCAAGAACCCATTATTCCTAAGAAATGTATAACCAAACTTGCAAAAGGTGCCCTAGTTAGAAAAGTAAAAGCTTCCTCCTCAATTTTGGTATCAATTACTTACCCTTTTGAGGACCCCCTAACTAACTTACCCATGCTATTCAAGGATTCCTCCCTTCTCATGATTATTACCCTATCGTTTGAGTTAAACAACCAAGCCCATGAGCTAAACTTAGTCTATCCCCAACTCATTGATTACGAACATTGAGGACCATCAATTCTAGACACATTCAAAAATGATGAGGCTCTCTCAAAATTCATGGGATTGTGGGATATTGTACCATTTGGAGATCACAAAATTGGGTTCGACATTGAGCTAGACACACATGCCTATTATGGGGAAACAATTAAATCCTTCAATCACAAAAGTGAAAATTTGAGAATAATCTCTAGGTCTTTGAGTGAAAACCACACTGTGGCACTCTCTGACCCAAAAAAAAGTTAAATTAAAGGATGCATCCAATGGTGAAAACCTCTCTAAGGCACCAGAGGATGAGGGATTCAATCTTCCCCTTAGTACTATCCATTAGGAGAAGTCAATAGTCTTAGTAGAGAAGTGCAATCTAGTCAATCTAGGAATAGAATAAATGCCACACATAACCTTCTATGAAGAATCACTCTTGACAGAAGAACAAGAACTCCTAGGTGCATTTCTAAGGGAAAGAAAGGTAAATTTTGCATGGACCTATGCTGACATGCCTATTCTTGATCTTGAAGTTGTGGTGCGCCACCTAGCAATATATCTCGAAGCAAATCCAGTGAGACAAAAACTAAGAAAAATGCACCCACATATAGCATTGTTGGTCAAGATGGAATTACAAAAGCTCCTAGATGCTGGGTTCATACGGCCAATTAATTATCCAGAGTGGGCCTCAAATCTTGTACCTATTTTGAAGCCCACTAGGGGCATCCGCATTTGTACAGATTACATAGATTTAAACAAAGCATGTCCCAAGGATCACTTTCCTCTCCCAAACATTGATATTATTGTGGATATGACAGTGGGACATGAAATTCTATCACTAATGGATGGATTCTTAGGATACAACCAAATCATGATAGCTAAGGAAGACCAACACAAGACGACTTTCACTTGTCCATGGGGGACATATTGCTGGAATATGATGCCATTCGGGTTGAAAAATGCATTAGCTACCTATCAAAGAGCCATGAAAATAATCTTCCATGATATGATTCACAAAACCATGGAAGATTATATGGATGAAATATTAGCCAAGTCAAAGAAATGTCAAGATCACATACTAGCTTGAAGCTGCATCTTTGACAAGCTAGAAGAGTACACAGTAAGACTCAATCCAAAAAAGTGTGTGTTTGGGGTACAATCAAGAAAGTTACTAGAATACATCGTATCTATGAGAGGATCAAGATAGACCCCACCAAAGTCAAAGAAATTCTAGAGATGGAGGCATCGAAAACATTGAAGCAACTCAAAGGCTTGCAAGGAAGACTCTAGTCCATCCATTGATTCATAGTGCAACTGGTAGATAAGGCTATCCCATATTCTCATATACTCCACAAGGGGGTAGCATACAAATGGGACAAGAAATGTGATTAGGCATTCAACAAGATTAAGGAGCACTTTCTAACACTGACAATTCTCATGCCACCGATTCTAGGCAAGCCCTTGATCCTATATATATCAGCAACAACAAGAGCCCTTGGTGCTCTCTTAGCTAAACATGATGAAAATGGGAAGGAGAGAGCTATTTAATACATTAGTAGAACCATGGTGGGACATGAGATGAATTACACATCCATTGAGAAAGCTTGCTTGGTAGTTGTGTTTGCCACACATAAATTTAGACATTATATGCTAGCACATTAGATAAAACTCATTACAAAGACAGACCCTATCAAGTATCTACTTTCTAAAGAAATGCTCATAGGGCGAACAACTAAATGGGTTATGATCCCGATAGAACACAACATTGAGTATGTGGAACACAATGCCATGAAAGGACAAGCAATTGCAGACTAGTTGGTCAAAGCACTGATATATTAAGAGAACCCACTTGTATCAGAGTTCCTTGATGAGTCCATCTTTAACGTAAGTGTAGAAGATCATTATAAAATGTATTTTGATGGATCTTACACATAACATAGGCCAGGAGCTAGAGTTTTCTTCCTTACACCATAAGGAGATTGCATGCCTAAATCATATAAGCTATCATTTCCTTGCACAAATAATATTGCAAAATATGAGGCTCTTGTCATAGGGCTCATAATAGTAGAACAATGGTAGATCATGGCACTTAAATTCTAAATTCTATGGAGATTTTCATCTTATCATCAACTAGGTAAATGATGAGTATCAAACGAAGGATGACAAGTTGACTCCATACAAGAAACTTGTGGAAAGCCTCAAAGAGTTCTTCATTGATATCACATTTGAGCAGATACCAAGAGAAAATAATAGAGTGGAAGATGCTATGGAAATAATTGGATTGCTACTAGATATCCCACACAATGCCCCAAAGCAAGAATTCCTTGTAGAGCATGTTCTTGTACCAACATTGAAGGTTCCAAAGTCTGAATTTGTGTGTGAAATCATTGGTCCTGGTGATCCTTGGTAGCATGATATATACACCTACTTGAGAATAGGATTCCTCCCCACTGATACAACCTTGAACCTCAAAAGAGCATTTGTCAAGAAGTTATCTTGTTTTGTCATCTTAGGAGATACCCTATACTATAGGAGCATTAAAGGAACCCTTCTACGATGCCTAAATGTTGAGGAATCTTTGACTACTTTAATCGAGGTACATAATGGCATTTGTGGGTCGCATTCAAGTGGTATGACCTTGGCTAAGAAACTGTTGAGGACTGGGTACTATTGGCCTACGATGGAAAGGAAAGCTCATGACTATGTCTAAAGGTTCTTACAATGTCAACATGGGGAACTCACCCATACACCAGCTTAGGAGCTCAACCCGAATATAACACCTTAGCCATTTTAGCAATGGGGGCTCGATCTCATTAGAAAAATCACCCCCACCTCATCTAGTGGACATAAGTTCATCATCATCACCACAAAGTACTTCATGAAGTGGGTGGAGGCCATTCCCATGACCTATATCATAGGAAAGTAGATATCCAAGTTCATCCTGAACTACCTAATTTTCTGCTATGGTGTCCCTCAAGCCATTATATTAGATAACAAGACACTTTTCAAAAACCAGGATGTTTGAGACTTATTCTAAAAGTTCAATATCCAACATCACTTTTGTACTCCATACTACCCCCAAGGAAAAAACCAAGTAGAAGCTACCAATAAGACCATCCTAAAAATCCTCAAGAAGACAGTCAATGACGCTGGTCGTGACTGGTACCTATAGCTAAATCCCACCTTATGGGCCTACTGAAAAAGTATCTGCACACCAATAGGTGTCACCCCATTTTCCCTAGTCTATGGATCAAAATCCATCCTCCCTATTGAGATCAAGCTCCCATCCCTCAGAATATCATTGCAAAATCTCATCATAGATGAAGAATATTGGGTATCACAATTGAATGAGCTAGAACTACTAGATGAGTGGCGCATGGATGCCTTAAATCATTTGAAAGTCTACCAAAACCATATCAAGTAGAGCTACAACAAGAAGATCATGAGTCAGACCTTTCAAGTTAGAGAGCTTGTACTGAAGGAGAACCAAAAAAATGTAGCGAATCCAAATAGCAAGGGAAAGTTTGAACCCAATTGGTTGGGACCCTTCATCATCATAGAAAGCTACAAGTTGGGGGCATATTAGCTATCAATTCCCAAAGGTGAGCCTCTATAGGATCCCATGAATAGCTCCCATCTCAAATAGTTTTACGCCTAAATCTTCCAAGGTGTAAATCCAAAAAATACAAAAAAATAAAAAAATAAAAAAATTCAAATAAAATAAGAAAAAGTATTGAAAATAGTAAAGAAAAAGATCATCCTCTAGTGAAAACCACTTCGGTGGCACTTTGGGCAAGTACCTTGGTGAAAACCTAGCAAACAGGCACTTTGTGTAATAAGCACTTTCCATCCATCATGACCCTTATGACTTGTTTTGCATCACGCTTTTGTATTTTCTTTCATCACTCATCTACGTCTGCATCATAGCTTGATCTTGCGTTCATATCATGATCCTTCCTAGTACTACTTAGCCCATTCTTAAGGTTAGTTTGTCCTACCTGTATCAGAGTAGTCTATTGCATCACACTGGGGGCATGTTCTCATCGGATTGGATTTCATGTATATTCTTGAAGTCTTCCCTAAAATCAAAAGATCCAAAAACATTCATAAAATCAAAAAGTCCAAAAACATTCAAAACATATTAAAATTCAAAAATAGGTCAAAAATCACAAAAAGTCGAAAAAAGAGTTGTCTTGTCGAACTAAAGGTCTTTGAGCTTTGAACATAAGAAAGTTTGATATTTGATCATCCCCTGAGACACTTAGGTCAATCCTTTAGGAGTCTGTCATAATAAGCTGGCAATCCATTTGTTCATATCTCATCAATAAATAAGTATGTGTTAGTCGAACTATGTGGTGTCTACGTGTATAACGTAGGCAAGGCTAATCTTTGATCAGCCCCTAAGGCTCTTAGGATAGGTCTTTAAGTTAGTCTCTTGGTCAAAATCTTAGAAAACACCAAAACTATTGGAAATTTTGAAAATCAAAAACATTTGTAAAACATCCTAAAAATACCAAAAACAGCCTCAAAACATTTGAAAACATCAAAAAAATCTAAATATTTGAAAAAAATCCATCCACCCCATCTCATGATCACCCACAATAAACATCACTCATAATAAATGGTCATCACCCTCAACCTTTGGTGAAATAGTCAAAAACAAGTCTAGCAGGGTAAAAGAGAAAACTCAAGGTCTCAAGTCTAGGCTAGTAAGTAAACAAGTTGGTCAACTCTTGATATTAATAGCCTATCATCTAGTCAATCTCAAAATCATCTAATAACATCATGTCCTAGGATGCATCCTTCCTACAATGGACATCAACATTACACATCATTGTAGTTTAGTCTTGGCTAGTGGTATGAAGAACATTAGTTTGTTTGTTTACTTGATATTTGTTCCTTTTGACATATCTTATTGTACTCATTCCAATGAGCTCTCAATGATGTCCAAACAAAGGGATTTAGAGAGAAAGGAATAGGGAAACAATCATTATCTTTTATTTTATGTTCTTGTTGGATACTCTTGTAATATAACTTTGGTCATGCATGCTTTGTTTGGATATAAGGAGGGTGTTTTAGGTGTCTTGTTGACCACATAGGAAGGCTTTCCTTCTATGTTTTGGTCTGAGATGTTTGGAATATCTGAACTACATTTTAAATAAGGTTTTGTATGAAAGGTGTGAACAAGATTACTCCTATTTGATTTTTGAGTCAAATTCCATCACACTAGTTGCAATGCCATCATGGTTCTATTTACCTTGATGCATCATACCTGTATACACCTAAAAATGGTCACCATATTCAATTAATTAAATATAACTTATTTGCTTAATACTTCAACTACATATAAATAAGGTCTTACTTTATTTATATTGTTCATTTTCCTGTTAATTCTTCTAATTCACATTCTTCTAAATAATTAAATAAAAAAAATACCCTAAATGTGTTTATTTAATTAACCATCCTTAATCCTGATTAAGAATTAGAGCACATTTCTACAAATTTTTGTGTGCCACCTCATAAAGGTCACATGAAAATAAATAAGCCTAATTATTAATTAGAATTATCCTCACACACTTCCACCAATGAAAAAAAGAGCATGGCTTTATTCCCCCACACTTCCAACAAATTTGGAGCACATGGGTCTTTGTTTCACACACTTGGGAATCCCATACATTTGGAATGCTTCCAATTGGTCAAAGGATTCTCTCGACACACATGACATGTTGTCCTTGGTCAAGGGGACAACATCTTGATTCCTTTCATCTCCACCATCTATTATTTCTCCTTCAAATCTAGACCATTGATAGGTGCCACCTCACAAAATGCTTGAGAAACCCTATAAATACACCCTCTTTCCTTAGAATTTATCATCCACCTTTTGAGTAATGTTATAATGCTATTTTGAGATACAAATTGGAATAGTGTTATAATGCCATTTTTCATCCACAATTTGAGCAAAGTTACTAGGCAGGTTTTTCTTAGGAGCTTGGAGCTTTCATGGAGTCTTATACTTAGTTTTCATATCATGTGCTACTTTGAATTATCATCTTAAATTAATTAATTGCTTCATAGTTACATTTTATCATCCTTATAGCATCATAGTTACATTTTAGGTTAGTTTTTTTTATGTTTTCATTTGAGCATATGCATAATCATGGATAGTTCCCTATAGTTTCATATCATCTCACTCATCTCCACTTGTTCATCTATCATCAACAACATCCTTCATTTATCTTTGCATCCATTATCCTTTCCATCATTTTGTTTCATTTAGAAGCATACCACTAACCATTCTAACACACATTTGCACATAGAAATAATCTTAGCTTGCATATTAAGCATCAAATATCATTTTCTAGGTAGTCATTTTAACAATCTTTGTGCCCATAGAAATATGAGGACCAAATGGTTTAATAAGTCCCTAGAAATAGAGGACAATGATATGTATTTGAAATATTTGATTGTATTATGAATAGAGTAGTTTTACTTGCTTCAAACTTTGAATGTAAACTATCTCATTAAGGTTTGTGTTGACATTATAATACTCCTCCACATTCGACACACACATAGTACCTATGTGTGTTATCAAACATAAGGTAAGTATCCCTTTTAAAATCCCAATTCCAAATAAGCATTTCATCATCATCATTCACCATCATTTGTAATAAATTCTCGTAGCTCATGGACTTGTTGGATCCTCTTGTCATCATCTCATTTCTTCTTTCTTCTCTCTGTGCTAACATGGTACCATGATAGTTAAACCAAAAGACATCACCAATGCATCCATCCTACATCAACAAACCATCAACATGTTGCATATCATATCATATCATATAGGAAACACTGATCATCTCACATGCATTGCATCTCATCATCATAACATAGATTGGTTATTCTAAGCATCTCATAAACCATACATTTGCATCCACTGCATAATCATACAAACATCATCATATCATCCATTGCATTATCATATAAGCATCATCATGTCATCCATACATATATCAACATAAAAAGTGCATAGAAATTATACTAAAATAGAAATTCATCCATAAGCATCTGCATAATCATACATCACATCACATAATGTAGAATCATACATACATCACATCATATAGAATCACATCGCTAATGTAGAAAAGTAAATACATCCATCCATAATGCATAAATAAAATAGGACACATCTTATAACAAATTGATCATATTATATATATCAAAAAATGTAACTATGATGGTACAAAATTAGGATCAAATGCGAATATATTAGTCAATGTATACAATGCCCATGGGGCTATCAAAAACAAAACCCGTGGATCTCAAAAAGAATCAGGTGTCACTAATAAAAATTATGTGAGCTAGCCCTAGTGGCTACTCCCCTCACCCACTTGCCTCTTAGCTCTGTCATCCATCTACCTATACCCTATCTGCTAAGAAAAATTTGGCACCTGAGCCGTCGAAGGAACTACCTATCGATAATGTAGCTGATAATACTCAGCCTCCCGCACTGCCTCATGGTACATCCATGCAGGTATTGTCCTACCTTGTGATGGAACAACCATGCTCTCTAGTTTTTGTCACCTACCAAACTCTTGTGCCAGTTGTAGCTCTGTCATCTGTCATTGTTATCTCTCATGGTCTTTCTTAGTGGTAAGGGCCTAGACCTGCTACCTGGCCTGGTCCCTCTCTCTTGGTAGCATCTCTACCTAAGCTTGGATCCCTTGTATATGTCCCTATAGTTGTTGTATCAAGGCATCTCTCTAATCCAGCTGGGGTAGCAGAGGTGGTAGCGGTGGCTGATCTCTCTATAGTGGCTACTAGTCCTCATAGGCAACTGCTGATCTCTGGGAGCATCTCTCATTGATCTCCTAGTCCCCTGTAATCTTGATGTTGGTTAGACTAGTGTGGAGGTGGTCCTCCTCCTCCTCCTGTTAGGACCTGTCCCCTCCTGGTTGTCCTCCCCTGGGGTCTCCATCGTGGAAGTACTATCCTTGGAATATTCAATTGGATTGGAGGCTTGAACCAATCATCATAAGCATGTGTACTACTTGGATCTTCCTATCCTTGATCGTAGGCCCATGGCATAGCTACCAGCTATCTAAAAGAATCCACCGCACCTGATGTTGGGATCATCTAACCCCATGTGGTCTCTCTAGTAGTCCTCACAAAGATGGCCATGTACTAATCATCCAGCATGTCCTGGACATCCCCAAACTATCTGGCTACCCTGTCGGGTAGGTAGTGCTCGATCATTGTATGCTCATGTCCCTGCATGAGCTGATCCTGCCTCACATAGAACATTCATTGTACATCATCATACCAAGCCGACATCTATAGCCAAGGTTGCTAGGTGAATGTTGCCATCTCATCCAAGACCCTTCGCTAGTGGGGTAGGCCAGGCTGTCTTGTCTATGTAAATGTGAGGCCGCCCCTGTACCTCCAAACTGTTGGGTTTTCAGGCTCAACATTAACCACTATAACTCTAGGTCAAAGCATGACTATGTGCTCTCATGCCCAAATATGTAAAAGTGTGACATTGACGCCAATCGCTCTACTGTCGTAATAGGAAAACTTGTGCAAGTCATGGTATATGGATGCCAGCATCATTGGTCCCTAAGAAAAACAACACCTCCTAAATAGCATCCGCTACAAAGCTAGAAGCCATTCGAGACTGAAATATTGGACCCACTGGTTTCGAGCTATAAGTCCTAAAATGATAGCAATAACAACCAATCAAAAAGTTGACACTTGACCTTTGTAGTACTCAAGATTGATCTGACCCTCTACAAAAATGATCTCATATATCGCCATGATCTCATAACAGACATCGGTGTCAGCATCCATGTCATATATCACTCGCTCACCATGAATGGGCAATCACAAAATCCTCCAGACATCCTCCAATGTGACAGTCACCTCACCGATGGGAAGATGAAAGGATGATGTCTCTTTGTACCATTGCTTAGCTAATGTGCTCACCATCACCAAGTTGTTCGTAATGGCATGTGCGTAAGAAATGTACCAGAGTCTGATCGTGCCAAGGTGCTCCTATAGAAACTCATGCAACTCACTCAATTTTTTAAGTACTGAGGGTTGATGCTCATGTGAGTGCATAGGCTCTCTGTCCTCTTGCACCCATAAAGCCACAACATCAAGTTTCAAAAGAATACTAGACCCCATTTGTGGTTTTTGATACTCAAACAACAAATGTTTCACTATTTGCAAAGGAGTCACTATTTGAAAACTCCAAATTGTGATGCTAGGAGCCCCCCCAAAGTGAAAAACAAGTCGTGGTGTCATTGTTTGATCCACGAGCTTGTTTGACTAAAAACCCTAAAGACCTAACTAGAGCGTGGTGTCACCATTTGCAATGGCATCACCCTTCGGAGTTTGAACCCTAAAAGCTAAACTATGACGCGATGTCGCAAGTCACAATAGCAGCACTCTTTGAAGCTTAGTGTCACTAATTTATCATTTCTAGCATCGCTATTTAGTGATGCTAGCATCGCTATATAGTGACGCTAGACTTTGTGACCCTTTAAAGTGTAATAAATGTGCACAAAAATAAAAATTAAAGGTTAGGTTAGGATAACATACCATTGGTCCTATGCCTGGAGGTCTCTGGAAGACTCAAACTTGCTCAGAAATGTGTCAGGGAAGCACTCGTTGCACCATCTCACAAGAAGGTCAAAGCTCAAAACGATGAAAATTCTAGAGGCTGACTGTGCAAATGAATTGAAAGTGACCCCTTGAGGGCTATTTAAGCATGAAAATTAGGGTTTTTGGACCTGTTTTAACCGTGAAACTGGGGTTTTATGCCCTCAATCTTGTTTTTTCCCAATTGAAGCTCATTTTAGGTCTTTTTCTTTCTTTTTTGGCACATTTTCAGCATCTTGGAGCCTTTTTGGACTCGTTGGGCAACTTGTCCTCTTTTTTTGGGAAATCACCCAAAAATCCAATTTTTTGTTTGATCTCTCAAGGGGGAAATATACCAGCATAATTCTTCTACTGGGACAATAGTCGAGCATCTGAAAAAATCAAATTTTTTTAAAATTTTGACCTCGGTAGTGTTATTCTTTGAACCAATGCAGTAGGTACATTGCTTCAAAGAGGGGAAACATGTAGACTTTCAAATTATCCTGATTGATATTGTGCACTCGATTTTGATTCATTAACACCAATTCTTCCTTAATCACTCCTTTACTAACCATTTAATCTAATAATCTTTATTTGATTAAATTCATCACATTTCATCTTTTAATTAAATAAATCCACTTTATTTGATTAAATCATATTTTCATCTCCTTTAAATTAAATAAACTAACCTTTATTTGATTTAAGTCTAACATCACTCCTTTTAATTAAATAAATCAAACTTTATTTAATTAAATCTAATATTCATATTCCTCTCATTTTGATTTAAATAAATTCCAAAAATCTAAGTCAAAATGTCAAATCAAACTAATCTCCATCTAAGTTAATTAAGTCCTAATTAACTCTAACACTAATCCATCAAATCCTCTAGATTTTGCAACATGCACAAGTAAATCAATTTAATTGATTTATAAATTCTTCTATTTCCATTCAAAAGGGCATCTAGTTGGAATATTCCCTCATTTTGAAATCTCCCTCCCAAAAGGTCTTGTCCTCCAACATGGAATTTATATCTCTTACAAGTCTTTTTTCTTGAGCCAAGTGGTACTAACTCCTCTTCCACATCTTCCTCCACAAGCCAACTTTCAAATTTCAAATTTCCACTTAATTGCATTTATTTGCACATTGATCAAAATGTGCTCCAATTCTCTCCACTAGCATGTTGACAAGTGGCACAATGACATTGGCTTATGTTTAGTCCCACATTCTTCATATCTTTCATTCCTTCATCATTCTTTCCTATAAATGGAGATTTATTCTACTAATTTTGGATCCACAACTTTATGCAAGGTTATTATCTACATATTTTGAGAAAATTCATCAACACTTCATCCAAGTTTTCATATTTTTTCATCACCAAAGCTAGGTTATTGCAAATTTCATCAAGGAGCATCATTGATCATCATCAAAGCTTGCAAGGAAATTGGAAAGGGCTATTTTCCACATCAAAATAGCACCAATTCCCTCATGTGATTGAGGTTTTCAATGTTTTGGATAAGATTACTTAGCTTTCAATAGATTTTATTTAATATTGTCTCTTGTTTTATTGTTCATTTCATTTCAATGAATTTCCTGGGGAATGGTTGTTTTAGATGTGTTTGAAGACTAAAATTGTGTTGTTTTTCCATGTTTGAATGGGTCTAGATCTACCATTCATAACTACAACCCAAAAAAATGTCTTGAATCAATTACATGCTTCCTTAATTAAAACTTATCCTTTATATGAAGTGCAAACACCAGGTCAGCCAAACCTAATGAAAACACAAATAAACATTTAAATGCATGCTTCCCAACAAGAAGACAATACACAGATGACATAACACTCTCCATCATACATGATAACACATCTCAGATACCTTTAGATACATCCACATCATCTGTAACAACCTTTAAATCCTAAAAACTTATCATCAATCCATTTAGACAGTATAGATACACATAGTAATACTGAAACTCATCTTTCAAAGCACTAGACCACAAACATCTATTCGAAAACATAGAGAACACCTTTACAAGACATATTCCTGATCCACAAGACTTGAAACAAAATAGAGAAGGACTGTGAAGCAGAGAAATTTCTCCCAGTCTTTATACAAATAGCTCTATCAAATGAGTTCACATACCGATGAACACAACTTTCACACTCCATCAAACCAAAAGCTAAAAACTAGGAGATGTCACCAATAGATTCCCATCAACAACCCTTCAATTCACACAAGCATAGGATCAACATAGAGGAAATGTAGGGCACATACCAGAGCACATTTTGAACACATACATAAATCTAACTTCACTCTTTATTAATTTTATCAAAAGAACTTGGTAACCCATCATATCAGCATATTGACAACATCATAAAGATAACTTCATGTACTCACAACATCTCAACTATACTAATCTAGTGGATCCAGAAGACCTCAAAAGTTTAGTCTCAAAATATGATGAAACCAACATCATTGTGAAGAGCTTAGAAAACCAAATCCAATGGTGCTTGAACGAGTGAAAAAGGAGTCCATACATGCAAGATACAACTAGTAAAAGTTCAATCAAAATTGGTACTTGAGGCCATCAGGAAGGAAAAAAAATTGATCTTGGAATTTGTCAAAAATGGCATCCAATTGAAGAGCTCATCGAGACATTTCCAACGATGTTTATTTCTTCAAAAATGGAGCTCATATGTGTGAGATATGGTTGGTCAAAGTTCTTAGTTGACTCAGTTGACCAGATGGTATAGGTGATGATGTCAACAAGTTGACTAGGTAGACAGTACCGTATGGATAGTGACGAGTTGGCCCAGTCAGATATCAACACATGAAATTTTGTACATTCAGTTAGCATCTACGTGGCAGGTATAGTCAGTACACAGGGTAGTCTAGTCAACACATAGTTGTCTTTGACAAGTGAATAGGTTGTTGACATGTGGCCCAATAAAGTGATGCCAAGTGGCATGTAGACGGTTTCCCTCCTCCATCCATAGGTTGGATCGATGAACAAAATTTTAGCGGGGTTTGAGCCCTAGACCTCCCGCTTATGAAACAACCAGCTGTCTGTTGCACCACGCATGGTGGCTACCATATATGGACATGGGTTCCTTTTGTTGTTTAATGAACTACTGATTCATTTTAAAATGTGGCCAATGGGGGTCAAACCACTGACCACCACCTAAGAAAAATTTGTTATGGCCATTGCACCATCAAACACCGTTTAATATATGTTTGGCAGTGTTTTGTTTTGATATATGATGTGGGTTGAGGCCTTAACAAATAATCCCTTATAGTTAAAAAACAACAACCCTTAAATAAAACCCAAGCAAAAAATGACAAAGGGGGTTGAATACGAACCAAGAAGGGGGTTAATTTTGTAATTTTATAATTATGATGGGTAAAGCCCATTTTAGCTAAACTTATGTATAAAATGAGGGGTGAGAGTGTAAGGGAGACATAGATTTTTTATGCTTTTGTGAAGGAAGGTGGAAATTTTGGAGGAAAAGAATTACAAGGTGATATTATACACCAAAAAATGTAATAGTGAGAGAGATTGTGAGGAATTTTGTGCAGGATTTTGAAGCTTGGATGATGTAAAAAGGCATGTTAAAGCTTAGTGTCATTAATAAAGCGGTCCAACATTGAGAAGTAGACCCAAAGACATAGCTCAAATCGAGTGAACTCCATTATCAACCTATGTTTGATCCTTCCATCTTTTGTATTACATTCTCTCTAATTCCTTTTCAGTATTTTCAATTTGGTATTTAAGTTCTAATTACAACATTATAGTAATTAGTTAACTTTCTTAAGTTTTGTAAAGGTTAATGAACTTAGTTGGTAATTTTGATGGTTAAACAACATAGTCATGCAATTCTGTTTGATTAGGAAAATTTTGTAATTAGGATTAATTTGCACGTGAATTTCTAAACCACTAATTACAGATCAAGTTGGTATCAAAGCCTGTTTGCAGGAAATTGCAGAAGTGAATGTTAACCAAGTTGAAACTGAAACAAGGAGAAGGTGCACTAGAATAATTCAATCTAGAGATCAAAAAATGAAAGACCTTTCCAACCAAGATGTCATAGATTATAAATGAGCATGAAGCTCCAAAGCTCTATCCAAAATATTTTCAGCAAGATTTTCTTGAGATGAATTCAATGGTGGAAGTTCTTTTTCAAGAGAGGCAAGAACAAAAGAAGAGAAAGGAAGGAAAGGCTAGGAAGAAGGAGGAAGTTGAATCCTCATTGAAAGAAGACAAAGGTAAAGGAGTAGGAGGTGGTGGTGACCCTCCTGAACCTCCACCCACGTCCTATTCATCCTCTTCATCCTCTTCTTCTTTGTCTAACTCTTATAAAAAAAAAAACCTATGCAAACTAATACACCTTTGTTAAAACTAGATGTTAAACTTGATTTTACAATCTATAATGGAGAACTAGATGTAGATAAACTAGATAATTGGATTAAGCAAATTTAAGTTTATTGTAGAGTTCAAAATTTTACCGAGGATTCTCAAAAAATCCAATTATCTACTCTTCCCCTAGGAGGCACAACTTTAATTTGGTGGGAGAGTAGAACACAACAGGATCTAAATCGTTATGGAAAAATTATTTCTTCTTGGTTTGAGTTTATAGATGCACTTAAGAAATAATTTTATCCATTAGGAAATATGCAAAAAGTAGTAATGAACTGACAATCATTAAGACAAGAAAAAGGAAAAAGTGTGCAAGAATATATGCAAGAGTTTAGGAAGAGGGCTTTAATTTTGGGCATTCCATTGTACACACAAGAAACTTTGTTAAAGTACATAGGTGGATTACGTGAGAATTTGAAACTACCATACTTATGTTTAATCCAACTAACATTGATGAAGTTAGTGTGCAATCTATCCATTTGGAAACAAGCTCAAGGAATAGCCTTGACAATCTGTTGATGGAATCCAATAAGCAGAAAGGAAGCAAGAAAGGGAAAGAGAAATCACAATGAATAACTACTACAAAGAAAGAGGATGAAAAGCCTTATTTCTCACATTGTAAAAAGGAAGGGCATGAAGATGTGAAGTGTTGGAAATTGAATCTTGATAAGAAGCCAAAGTGGTTCAAGGATCGAAAGGGTAAGTAGAAGTCCACAACTATTGTGTAGGATCTCGGTTCAGGTTCTGATGATGAAACCAAGATTTTAGTTGTGGGTATCAAAGGGAATACTCTTGTTATCAGTACTTATGCTTCTTCTTTAATCTATAATTAAGTGTCTATTGAAAGTAAAAGGAATGACCTGTTTTATTTAAGGGCTATCGATAAACAAACTAAGATTGATACATTAATAAACAATGGGTCACAAGTTAATCTTATCTTAGAAAAAGTTGTTAAGCAATTAGGATTAAAAACAACTCCTCATCCTAAACCATATCCATTGGGTTGGGTGCATGGTAATGCTCAACTACATGTGTCACAATAGTGTAAACTTCAATTTGTAATCACATCTAAGTTTGTTGATGAGGTAGAGTTAGATGTTATTCCGCTTGAGATTTATTGGATGGTTTTAGGTAGTCCTTATTTGTATGACATAAAATCCATTTTCTATAGGGAACATAATAGGTATCATTTGTTTAAGGACATAATTGAATTCATTGTTAGAGCTCATCACATGAAGAATGACAAATCTATTGTAAACACAAGGCATTTGAAGATGATTGTAAATGCAAGCAATACTTTAACCCTTATGTCTATAACAATTAGTGATACTAAGCATGGTGGTTCTAATCATGATAAGGTGTCACAAATAGCATAGTGTGAGGATCAGTTGCAAGCAGAGTTAGGCCTTTAGCCAGAGGTGCTAAAAGAGGGTTTGAATGTTTCATTTTCTAATAATGTTCCTGTTCAAGAGATTTAGAATGTTGATAATATTTCCTTCATATCAGTGTATTCAACACTATTTCTTGTTATTCTACTAGTTATTTCTATGTGGATGATGAATTTGGTAGTGAATATTGATGAACATGCAATTGATTGTATCAAAAAATCTATCTCATACTTCTTTGTGTTTGCGATGGGTTAGATGTTCAAAATTTCAGCAAGAAGGACAAATGATATTGGACAAGTGGGGTGACATTTACCTAGCTTAAATTATACATAAAACAGACCTTTTGGAGGTCCAAAAGCTTCCCAATGGGGAGGAATGATCTAGGGGGATCTAGAAGACCTCAAAATTTCATAGTCTCAAAATCTGAAAAAACCAATATCATTGCAAAGAGCTCAGAAAACCAAATCCAATGACACTTGAATGAGAGAAAAAGGAGTCCATATGTGAAAGATACAACCAATCAAAGTTCGGTCAAAATTGGTACCTAAGGCTGTCAAGAAGGAGAAAAAAATGATTGTCTCAAAAAAAATTAAAAATGACATCCAATCAAAGAGCTCATCAAGACGTTTCCAACAATGTTCATTTCATCAAAAATGGAGCTTGTACGCGTGAGATATGGCTGGTCAAAGTTCTCAGTTGACTTAGTTGACTAGATGGTACAAGTGATGACATCAACAAGCTGACTAGGCAGACAATACCATATGGATAGTGATGAGTTGGCCCAATCAGATATCAACATGTGGCATTCTATACATCCAATCAACATCTATGTGGTAGGTATAATTAGCACACGGGGCAGTCCAGTCAACACAGTTGTCTTTGACAAGCGAATAGGTTGCTGCCATATGGCCCAATTAGGTGGCGTCATGTGGCATGTTGGTGGTGGCCCTCCTCCATCCATGGGTTTGATCGATGAACAAAATTTTAGGGGGATTTGACCCCCATACCTCCTACTTACAAAACAATTGGCCATCTGTTGTGCCACACATGGTGGCTTTACCATATATGGACATGGGTTCCTTTTGTCATTTAATGAACTACCATTTTTTTTTTAAATGTGGCCAGTGTGGGTCAAACCACTGACCATCGGCCAAGAAAAATTTGTTATGGCCATTGCACCATCAAACATCATTTAATATATGCTTGGTAGTGTTTTGTTTTGATATATGATGTGGGTTGATGCCTTAACAAATAAGCCCTTATAGTTAAAAAAACAACCCTTAAATAAAACCCAAGCACAAAATGACAAATGGGGTTGAATACAAACCAAGAAGGGGGTTAATGTTGTAATTTTTTAATTATGATGGGTAAAGCCCATTTTAGCTAAATTTATGTATAAAAGGAGGGGTGAGAGTGTAAGGGAGATATAAAGATTTTATGCTTTTGTGAAGGAAGGTGGAAATATTGGAGGAGAAGAATTACAAGGTGATATTATACACCAAAAATTGGAATAGTGAGAGGCATTGTGAGGAATTTTATGTAGGATTTTGAAGCTTGGATGATGTAAAAAGGCATGTTAAAGCTTGGCATCATTAATAAAGTTGTCCAACATTAAGAAGCGGACCTAGAGACGTAGCTCAAATTGAGTGAACTTCATTATCAATCTTCATCTGATCCTTCCATCTTCTATCTTAAACTCTCTCTAATTCCTTTTTTAGTATTTTCAATTTGGTATTTAAGTCTTAATTACAACATTATAGTAATTAGTTAACTTTCTTAAGCTTGGAAAGGTTAATGAACTTAGTTGGTAATTTCAGTGGTTAAACAACATAGTCACAAAATTCTGTTGGATCAAGAAAATGTTGTAATTAGGATTAATTTGCATGTGAATTTGTAAACAGCTAATTATAGATCACATACAAACACAATTTGCAACATCTTGTACTATGTTGACATCAATGACAACATTAATGACAACACCACCAAACTTTCTCATACTTGCAACATCATATACCTATTGTCAAGGAAAAGCGAGGTTTCCTAACTATGGTTGCAGAGAGGTGGCACTCCTAGACCTTCTCATTCCATTTGTCGACTAGGGAGGTGACTGTGACCCTAGAGGACGTATACCAAATACTTGAACTGACAATTTGAGGGGAGTAGGTTAGATATGATTACATGAAAGGTTTGTAGGCCATCTATGACCATTATGATTATGAGGATGTCACAAAGCTCAGTGTGCATGGTTATGAGATTAGGTGAGAGACACTGGTAGAGCGATACAAGAGATATGACTACATCCTATACACCTTGATAGTAGGATCCATCATTCTAGATCAGAGAGGGCATGGATTTCCAATGGGATGGGGAGAGATGTTAGCTAGGATGATGGAGTAGGGTATTGTTTATGCATGGGGACCTTTCTTGTTGGCGACGCTCTACTTTTAGCTTCATGATATTGCATATCAGGATGGTTAGAGCATGAGTTGTGGGGTGACATTGCTGATGGTATGGGCATGAGGGCACATTGCAATGTTCCATCATGTAGTGGGGAAACAATTAGGGGATGGGATGCCATATGCTTATCTATATGGAGGTGTTGTCACTTAGACTCATGTGGTAGATACAAGCTATTGGAGGCATGGGATAGATATGTTGGATAGCTTCATCTAGAGGACCTAGAGAGATTATTAATAGTGGGAAGATGAGGATCAACACCTACCATGGTGTCATCGAGCTAGATATCTAATTGGTTGCACAGTACAATCACAACACATTATTGAGTAGTACTTGCTAGAGTGGGTCAAGAGTTAGTTTAGGGAGGCATAGGATGCGCCTCGAGGAACAAAAAATTTCACGTGATCCTCACGTGAGGTACACCCATGGGGACAAGTGATTCCAGTGGTGATAGTCAAGCAAGACATAGATGTACTACAACTAGTGTAGTGGGCGTGGAGGGGTGGTCTAGTAGATCCAGGGACTACAGCAAATTATGACACATGGTGGGCCACCTATAGACCAGTGCTATACATAGACCCAAATTAGTTGGTGCTAGTAGTGTTGCAACAGGGACCCATGAGTTTGAAGAGGGGACTAGGTATGGAGAGGAGGAAAAAAATATATAGGGAGAGGAGACAAAGGGAGGGGTGATGTTGGAGGAGATGGTAGAGAAGGGAGATGAGGAGGTGAGGATAGGAGGAGGATATGAGACAATGAGTGGTGAGGCCATTGTCATCGATTCATGAGGAAGGTGAGGAGGAGAGGGTAGCAGAGGAGAGAGTAGCAAAGGGGGAGTAACATAAGGATGTACCACTTCTCAAGGTGGGGCAGCAATATGTGGTGATGGAGGAGGTTGAGGTGGAGGAGCACAAAGAGGAGGAGAGATGGGAGGAGGAGGTGATGGGAGAGGTAGAGTAGGTCCTCTAAGAGAGGATAGTTATGGGTGTTGATGTAGAGGAGGAGATGGACTAGTTGATCAATGGGTAGCTAATTTAAAGACATGACTAAAGCAAGCTACTGCTAGGATTTAGGCACTGGAGGCTAAGGTGGGGGAACCGAGGATGAACTGAGATGGGTTGAGGATATATATAGATGGTCTATAGGTAGAGAGGGATGTTGTAGTGATCAGGAGTTAGGAGGCAGACTAGTGAGTTATATATTTCACTCCCACCCTTAGTGGGTCGAGAATAGTTATGGCCACAACACTTTTGAGAGATAGAAGATGAGAGAAATACAATAGAGATTTTTATGAGGCTAAGGTTCCACTAGATAGGAGAGCATCGAGCACCTCGATGGCCTTGAGTAGTGGCAGGTCTAATAGTAGATGATCTCACAGTATGTCCCAAAGTAGCGGGGGTGTTTCAAGGCCAACACGATCATGGCCATGATAGGTCACCTTCAGAGCATAGGTCTTCAGGGTCACCATAATAAGTGGATAGACCATCATATTTAGGGGATTAGGGCAGCTTAGGCTAGAGCATATTTTGACATTGTATCATGACACATGTATATTTTTGACTAGCGAGATTACAAGCTCTATTTTTGGGATATATATGATACATCTTGACATTGTATTGTGACACATTTTGAGTGATACATATTATGATTTTGGTAATGATTTATAAGATATTTGCTTACTTATGTTATCCATTTATTATGTTATGCAATGGATGATTATGCTTTTATGTTATTTATGCAGTTTATGATTATTCCATGATGTTGTATGCTAATGCAATATGAATGTCTTAGTGCATGTTTATGGTATGATATTTAAATGATGGATGGATGAATTTAATGTTATGATTCAATGATTGTTATGTGAATGCATTATGATGTATGTTGAAATTATATGATTATGCAATGTGATGTTTATTGAATGCAATGCTTTAGGATGAAAATATCATCTATGTTAATTGAATATGATATGTAATAAAAAAATTATGCTTATGACATGATGTGGATGTAATGGCATGCTTAATATGATATGATGTGATGGAATTATAATGATATATGGATGCAATCTATGTTTTTTTATTTTCTCATGCAATATAAATAAACTAATATGATGATGTCTATGGAAATGATACTATCTATGATGCTTCCTAAAATGATCATGTATGTAGGATATTTTTGTGTGTCACAGGACACTGTCAAGATGTGGATAGAAGGAATGCTATTGCAAAAGATGTGGATGTTAGCATGGCATTAGTGGAGACAACTTAAAGATGTATATTTTTCTATGCAAGGCTTTGCACTAATCATCATTGGGAGGTAAAATGTGACAAATGGATGAAAAACACCATGGTATGACATAGACTAGGGTGTTCAAGGTCATCCACTTGCAAACAAATAGTCATAAGCAAGGAATGTCTTTACTCATATTAAGGGAAAAGTTTCCCCAATCTTTTTTCCAAGACAATCTGCAAATAATAGTCAAAGAAAAGAGTCATGAGACATCATCACTCCTCTAAATCCTTCATGGGGCATCCTTGAGGTATCTAGTAATGTTATTCATAGAAAAAAGGTAGGAAAAAATAGCCCAACAAAGTTAATAGCCATTCAGAGTGTTTTCCAATAATTGTTTGTTGATGTTTGACTAACTAGGTGATTGATGGGTTGATTGCTTTTACAAGGCCTTGTTTCAAGAGAAGAAACATGTTTTATAAGACATCAAGTTTGGTTTTGATCATGTGACCACTTGTATAAGGAAAATGACAAAGTTTGATCAAATGATAATGTCTAATTTGCAAGAAGGATACATCCTGTATAAGAAAACTTTTTGAATGATTTGATGTTTGATGTTGGTTGGATGTTATTTAACTATTTTGACAATTGACTGAGTTGACTAGATTATTTGTTGGCTTGTTTGTCTTGTTGATTCGTGAATTGTTGGATGTTTTGATGACCATTTGTGTCTTGTTACAATGTCTGATTTATTATTACAGATGTGACAAACCCTAAAGGATTGACCTAGGTTGCCTCAAGGGCTCATCAGTAGATGGCCTTGCCTATGTGACAATACATAGAGGCCTCATAGTTCAACATGATCTAACCTTTTTTTTATTGATAGAAGCATGCTTTTTATTAGACCAAACTTAAAAGGACTGACCTAATGTCTCAATGGCTCATCAATAGATGGCCTTTCCTACATTAATTCATAGAGGTAATGTAGTTCAACTAGGATGGACATGACTGACTTTTACTTTTTTTTTGGGATTTTTGAAGGTTATTTGGATGTTTTTATGTTTTTGACATGGTTTGATTGTTTTCGTTTTATGTAGTTTTATGATTTTTTTGTCTCTTTTAGGAATATCTATCTTTTTTGTCTTTTTCATATAGTGACCTCCAATAGAAAGTGTGGTATCCAATAATGACATAGGTCAAGTATTTTCCTATAGTTGGGTATAAGACCAATTTATTAGGGGTGGAATGAGATAGGTATTATGGAAAATGGATGTGAAAGGTGAAAAGATGAAAAATGTTTAGAAAGGGACAACCAAGCATTATTATGGATGATATAGGAAGAGCAAATGACAAAAAAAGTTAGATTGGAATGATGATAGATGACAAAGAAAAATTCAACTACACATGGTACATGTTTGTTAGGATTTTGCCATGGTACTTATCTAAAGCACCCCACAAGTTGATTACACTATTGGATGGATTATTTATCTTTACTTTTTTCTTGATTTTTTTATTTTTTTGGTATCACCAAGATGCCTATTTGCTAGATTTTCATTGAGGTAACAATTTTATTGATTTTATGATTTTTTTGTATTTTCATGGTTATGAAACAACACTCTGAAGCTAAGTGTAGAATCAACGCAAGTGCAGACTATTGATTGGTTTTAACGGTTTCCCTTCAGGAGTGGAAAGCTAATATGCTCTCAATCCGAATATTACAGTGATAATATAGGGACCCAACCAATTTGGCTCAAATTTTCTTGGATTTTCTCACCCTACTTGGTTCTTAGGATTCTCCATTAACCCTAGGTAACCAACGTCAAAGTTTTGGTTCAAATTTTTCTTATTATAGCTATGACAAAGATGATTCTAATATTCTTGTAAATGGACCAATGTGTTTAATCTCTATTCATCTAGAAATTACAACTCATGTAGCCTTGATACATAGTATTCTTCATCGTCAATCTTCCCTTTCATGGATACCCTTAGGGAAGGTAATTCACCCTCAATAGGTAAGATGGATTTAGAACCAAAGCCTAGTGAATATGGAGTGGCACTGGTGGGAGTGCAGATACTAGTATGGTAGACCCATAAGGCAGGGTTAAGCTAAAGGTGCCAGTCATGACCAATGTCATTGATGATCCTTTTAGGGATTCTAAGAATGGTTTTATTTGATGACTCAACTTGGCTCTTTCCTTGCAATTAGGATGAAGTGGAGAAATGATGTTAAATATGGAACTTTTCATAGAGGTGGTAGACTTCTTGGTTATTGAATGGATGATTGTTGTTAGTGATGATGGATTGAGGGACACCATACCGCAAAATGATATAATTGAGAATGAACATTGAGATTTTTTTGTCTGTGATGTATTTCATAGGAATAGCTTCAATCCATTTAGTAAAGTATTTTATCGTGGTGATGATGAATTTGTGGCTATTGGATGATGTGATATGGATCTTACCTATTAGGTTGAGTCCCCATTGGGAAAAGGGCCATGGTGATGTTATCAGACACAACTCCTATGTTAGTGCATGTATCAATTCTCCATGAATTTGACATTTTTGGCATCTTTTGAAGAAGTTATAGGAATCTTGTTCCATTGTAGGCTAATAGTATCTTGATCTCATGATCTTATTAGCCAAGGTTGGACCACTAGAATGGGCTCTACATATATGCTCATGTACTTCATGCAAGTTTGTTTGTGCTTCTTCGCTATCAAGGAATTGCAAAATGGTATTGTTAAGGGCTCATATATAAAGGGTTTAATTGTTGAGTGCATATTTGGAGGCTTTGCGGATGAATGTCTTGCATTGGTTAGCAGAAAGGTCAAGGGAAAGGATATGGTCATGGAGGTAGTCATAAATGTCTTGGTACCATGGGGAGTTAACACCAACAAGTTTGTAGACCATCTCAAACTTAGGGATGTCAAAGGTAGGGATAAACAACTATTCTACCAAAAACTTGTATTGAGGCACATTTTTTGGGATATCCAAGAGAGAGCCAATAGTGGCCATGTCATCTACTAGTTTATTCTAAATGTGAGGGACTTGATGAAATAGGATGTTAAAATATTGTCTAAATTTTTCCACCATTTCTTTGTATGGAGTAAATTTTTTGTTCTTAATGTTGTAATTATCATTGACCTGTCAAATTACAAATTAGGAGTCACCGTATACTTGCAAGTTTCTAATTTTCTACTTGATTTCTATACAAATTCCTGTGAGGATAGCCTCATACACTACTACATTGTTATTGCATGAGAAGGAAATTCTAAATGATTTAAGTATAGTATCACCTTGAGGTGTGATAAATAGTATGCTTCTAGAACCATGGTTTGTATGAGACCCATCAAAGTACAATTCCCATGTTGCTGGCATATCCAAAGTGAAAATAGAATCATCTAGAAAATTGAAGACTAGTGGATGATTGGCTTTGATTGGTACATTTGCAAGTTTATGAGCAAGGACTTTTCCTTTTATTATTTTTCATTCAACATACTGAATACCATACTCACTAAGTATCATGACCCATTTAGCCAGTCATCCTATCAAGTTTTCCTTATTGAGAAGATATTTCAATGGGTCTATCTTGGAAATCAATTTTTTTTTATGATTTATAATTTAATGCCTAATTCATTGAATAGCAAAGACTACCACAAGACAAGCACGTTATATGGGACTGTAACTTAGTTCATAACCAACCAAGGTACGACTAATATAGTATATTTCTCATTCATGACCTTCATCACCATTCTATGCAAGCAATGGCCCAATGTGGATGTAGTTGCTAAAATGTAGAGGATGAGATATTTCCTATCAATAGGTGGCATTAAGATTTGTGGTGCTATCAAGTAATCCTTAATCTATTGGAAGGCTTCTTGACACTTATTTGTCCACATGAATGGTACACCTTTTTTGAGCAAGTATTGAAATGGATGTATTTTTTTAGACAATTGTGCTATGAATCATCTAATAGAATAGAGTCTTCCTTGTAGTGTGTGTAGTTTAATTATGTTGGTAGGAAGAGGCATGTCTATTATAGCTTTGACTTTGGCTGGGTTGACTTCAATGCCTCGTTTGGAAACAATATAGCCTAGGATTTTTCCCGATGTTACTCCAAATACACACTTCTTAGGATTTAGTCTGACTTTGTATTCTTCTAGCCTTTTGAAAATATTGTATAATACTCACAACTAGTTGCCTCATGTCAATGATTTTTCTATCAAGTCATCCACACAGTCATCCATTAGAGTATGTAAGGTCATGGAAAATTGTTTTCATGGAACGTTGGTATGTGGCCCCTAAATTTTTGAGTCTAAAAGGAATGACATTCCAACAATAAGCTCCCCATGGGCATGTGAAGGACAACATCTCATAGCCAGCTGTCAAGTCCATGATTATGACAATGTTTGGCAAGGGAAAGTAATCCTTTGGGAATACTTTATTCAAGTCTCAGAAGTTTGTACAAATATGGATCTCACCTATTGGTCTTCACTGGCACAAGGTTAGAGATCCATTCTATGTAGTTGATCAATCTAATAAAGCCAAAATCTAGTAACTTTTTCAACTAAGCCTTGACCAATAATGCAATCTGTGGGTGCATCTTTTTGAGCTTTTGTTTGATAGGTTTGGTGTTGAGAAATAATGAAAAATGATGCAATACCAAGTCAAGACCTAGTATAGGAATGCTGGCATAGGACCAAGTGAAATCAATCTATCGATCTATAAAGAAAGCATAGAACTCAGGTTGCTCATATTCATTCAATGATGTCACAAAGTGGATAACTCTAGGATTTTCATTCCTGCCAATGTTGATTTCGATTGGTTGTCCAATAAGCATTGGTGACTTCTCTTGGTTAATAGGAAGAATTTCCAACCCTCCATCCTTAGGTGCCTCAAAGAGGTTTTTTCCCTTAGATATGCCCTTTCGTTTTACTTTCTTTTGGTCAAAAGGGTCCTTGCATTTTTCACCTAAAGACTCATCATTTTTTATTTTATTCATTTTGTTTTTGTGACTAGAGGGGTGGATAAACTCCCCAAAGTATGTCATGTGATCCAATTCAATGGTATATCCAAATTTATGATCACCACCAGGGATTCGCTCTCACAGTCCCATGAACTTAGTGATGGCTTCGTCATCCATGAATATGTCTAAGACAAGACATCCTTGTTGGTCCCAATCAATGAGTTGGAGGTAGAATAACGACATGCCATCATTGGTAGCATCAAGGTTTAGAGCGAACATGGTAAAGAGAAAGGTATTATTAGGGTCTCAGGTCATGGTATTAGATAAGTCAAGTTTGGAATGCATCTTGGATATATCATACTCACTAGAGACAAGAGAATTCAATTCATATTCATTAGAGTCTGTCTCAATATAGTCATCGCCATATATCTCATAGGGTTTAGGGGTGTCAAGTGTTGTGGATGTATCAATATTCTCAGAAGCACTTACTTCCTTGGTTGAAAGTACCTTAGTACTAGGGGAAAAAATCTTGATAGGCTTAAACCCTAGCCCTAGGACTTTTGGTCTTTTAGATACTAAAAATAGTTCAGTTGTCCCACTTTTGTTTAGTCCAAGTCCACTATGTCCATCATATCCTTTATTCTACATAATTTTGAAACCTTTGCCACATTTTTAGTGGATATTAGCATAGGTGGAGGAGCTTCTTCATCATCTTATCTATAGATCTAGGAGGTCATGTCTTCTTCATTGATGGCTTCTTTCCTTAGTTCTCCCCATTTTGTGAAAGTAGTTGTGGGAGGCATGTGGATAGTGACCCTGGATTTTCGCTTATCTTTTGTTGGTTTTCCATATGACTTAGGAGTTGTCAACTTTCTAACACAATAAGATGTCTTCATGTGATATTCACCACACCCCTTGTCTTGGACCTCAATTTTGGGATCAAAGGGCAGAGTCTTGGAGGTGGATGCTTTGGATAGAGTGGAAGGATCAATGTAGTGAGATGAGGTGGATGACAAGGCTTCCTGGTTGATGGGAACTTGTTGTTGGGTGGTCCCTCTTAGGATGCTAAAATTTTGGAAAGGAACAAGATCACTAACTATCATGATTTTGGTGCCACTATATGGGAATTTGAGGCATTGGTGTTATTTCAATGGTACAACCTTCATGACATAGATCCACGGTTGGCCAATGAGGAGGTTGTATGGAAGGTCAAGATCCAAGACTTGGAAAGTGGTGTCCATTAGTACAGGTTCAACTCTAATTAGTAGTTTGATAACACCCTTGGAAGAGCATTCTTCATCCTCATAGGCTTTGATAACAATACTTTTTGTTGTGTCTACACATGCTTCAAAGAAGGTTAATGCCTTAACCAATTTGAGGGTGAAAATTTTTAACCTTGCTCCACCATCTACCAAGACTCGTCTAACTTTGTGTTTATGGATGAAGACTTCAAGATCCAAGGGGCCATTCTCATTAGTCTTTTAGGTTGAATAATCTTGGTCAGAGAAGGTGACATGTTGAGAATTAGCCAAGTAGTCTACCATCACCTAGAAGTGATTGAAATCAAGGTTAGTGGGTATGGTAGTGTCTTGTAAGGCTTTCTCAAGAATGGACCTATGCTCAAGTGATATACACAGCAAATCAAGGATAGAGATTTGTGCGGATGTCTTCCCCAAATGGTCAAGTAGATTGTATTGAGATTTTGGTTGTTGTTATTTGGAGAGAGCACCCTAGATAGTCACTTTGGTTTGATAATTATTGATAGCACATTTTGGCATTTTCTTAATAGTAATGGTTTTGACATAGTCGTCAGTAGCCCGAATGTGATGGATGTTGGTGTAGTCATATTTGGCATTGATTTAGTTGGTAGAATTGTTTGTCTTATTACCCAAATTAGAGGCCTCTCCTTTCCATGGTCATTTAAAGGGTCTATAAAGAATTTATGGTCAGTCTTGGAGGTTTTTTGTTGTCCATCAAATTCTATGATTCCATTCTTAATGAGGTCTTGAATGATATTTTTCAATTGTCTGTATTGTGAGGCTGGGTGTCATTTAGTTCGATGGTAGTCACAAAAGGAATTATCATCCCACCATGAAGGTTTAAATTGCCCTGGGTCATATGGTTTCACAGTAGGAAGTCTTAGGATGTTTTGTTGCAAGAGTTGTTTAAGAACAGATTCAATTGGCTCCCCTAAGGGAGTATAGTTATGTCTTGTGGGAAACTTCCTTTGGGATATTTGTTCTTTCTAGTTTTGGAAACCATTTGTAGTGTGATCGAGAGCATGTGGTGGGTTGTTTGATGTGTTGGGTCCCCTTAGTGTGATTGTAGGACCTATTTGTATTATCTTGGTATTAACAACTCCATCATTGGTTACATTTTTGTTGTCAGCCCAATATTTGTTCTTATCATTTGAAGTCTTTTGGGTAGTTGTGTTCTTGTTGAAAGTTTTGATCTCTCCTTTGTCAATAAGTTCCTTCTCAAGGATGATGGATTTCTCTATAAGTCTATAAATGAGGCACATTTTATTCACAATTCATGTTTCAAATTTGAATTGAGGCTCTCCACAAACATGACAACTTTTTATTTTTCGGGTATTTCCATGGGACATCTTCTAGCTAAACTCATCCATTGTTGGAAGAATGCCACAAAGCTTTCACCTTCTTCTTGTGTAGTGTCACATAGGGTGGAAATTTGTATCTCATTTTCAATTTTTTAGGCAAATTGTTCTACAAATTTGTGAGCCAAGGCTCCCCATGTTCATATTCTAGTTGGTAAGTGAGTAAACCACGCAAGTGCTTGTCTTGTAAGGCTTTGTGAGAATAGTATCATTAGATATGTGGGTTCATGTGCAATGTCTATGCAAGTTGTAGAGAACTCTCTCACATATTCAAGATGGGGTTTCCCTTCCCTCTATATTTAGGTAAGTTATACATGACATATTCATGTGGGAAGGCATGTATAGAATTTTGTCAAATGGATATGGACATGTATTTTGTAGAGTAGGTTCTCTTTTTTGATACTTGTGTGTTCTCTATTTGTTTTTGCAAGGAAAGCATTTGAGTTGCTAGGACATACACTTGGGTCAATGATGTGTCTTGTGTATTTTGGTTTTGTATATGAGGGGTGAAAGGATGTATTTGATTATGAACATTTTGGTTAAAAGTTAGAATTTTATTGGTGTAGGTAGGATTGGATTGTGTTTTCCATGAACTTGTAAAAGTGGTCCCATGTAAGTTTTGATTGCCATGTTGTGTGAAAATTCCTTTTGTATTGTTTGGAGTAGACCCTTGGGTATTGTGTTGTGCATGCATATTAGGTGTAGGCCCTTTTTGTGATGTGATGGTATGTTGAGAGGTCTCGATGTTTGGTATAGCATTTGACTTGGGAATTTTAGGACCATTAACAACAATATTAGGCCTCTTGCTCGTCTTGTTTAGAGCCATGACAAATGGATTGGAAGATGATTCCCCCATAGTTTTAGATGTGGAAAATGGATTGAATGAGGTGCTAAATGGTTGTCATGGATTTTTTCATTTTGGTTCATGCCTTGTGTCATTGTTTGGGTGCCAAATGGTGATGTGTGGATAGTTGTTGAATCTTTTGTGGACCCTCCTAATGGCATAGAAGTGTTGATTTGTGGAATGGAGCCACTAGAGGTAGGCGTGTTATTTCTTTGATTTTATTTTTTTGAGGTAGGAATTGCTTGTAATGTGTTGACATCAAAGCCATGGGGTAGTGTAGCTACTTCATGCAATAGTTTATCTAGATCCTAAAATAGAGGTAGTGTAGCTACTTTATTTCCCTAGTCATAGGGTTACCCTTTGGAGGAATCTTGTTCACTTTTTCACTTCACACCTTCCCTTTTCTCAAACCTACCTATGCTCTGATACCAATTTCATGTAGAATAGGGTTTACACTATGGTTTCAACTTCCAAAATAGGGGGAACACAAATTTCATGCTACTAGACACCTTTGTATGCATCCTTAACTCATTAGAATTAGAACCATTAACATGAGGAAAATGCCAATCATCCTACCATCTGATAATGGTTGTGAAGGAATATTTCACAACAATGGGTTCAATACAACATGGCAACACTGGTTTCAACTCATTCCTAGGGTCTTCATGACAACTTTGTAAAAGGTGGACATTGGACATTATAACTGTCCCTTCAATTTTACAATGGTGGTAGACCCCTTAGTGGCTGGAAATAGCATGACAACATTATGAATAGCATGGGAAAATGTTCTAGATGATAACATAGGTATTTTAATGGTTTTATTTATCACCAACCATGTAGGAAGACTCAGAAAAGTACATGTTCATTGAGACAGTCTGTGGAACAATTACAAACAACCAATGAAAGACCCTTAATACCTATTGACAACATGGATTCAATACTTCCTATAGGGTATAGAAAAAATTTCCAACTTTCTTTCAATCCTCTAGGATGCCAAGTAACACCACAATGCTAAACATTTGTAAAAAAACACAAACAATGCCCAAACTGCCTATAACCATAGTCAAATATAATGATTTCCAATGGATTTCTCCTCACACGTGTAATTCCTGGGTTCCAATCCATGATTAATGTTGGAGGAGATCAGGACAGAACTTCCTGCACAGTTCTTAGACTTATTCATGGAGGAAATGTCAGAAACTACCATATCTTGCTTATACCTCAATGAAAATGAATGAAACTGGGTTGGTTAGAAAGTAGATTCAATTCCCTTTCATGTCCAACTATTCTCAAGCCAAAGGCAAGCTGTACAAAGTTGTACCAATTAGTAGAACAGTAAAATAACATTCAAAATGCAAGAAAACAAAGTATTCTTATTTGTTTCAAGTTTTCAAATTTCAACAAAAAAATTTGATGCAAGCAAGGATTGTTAAAATTTTTCTAGCTTTCCCCATTGAGTTCCAACCATTAGACTTCACATTATTGGTTTTTACAAAAGGAAGACCAAAAGTTGCCTTGACAACAATTTTGCAACTTTGGCAATTTTTGCAATTTTTGCACTTTGACCCCAACCAATGACCAAAACTTCAAAATAGACCCTAAAAGACATCAAATGGTCTTCTTAGACCTTATTCCAATGAAAAAATCAAACCAAGCAAAAATAATAATACTTATCAACTTTTAACATTAAGACCTATGGTGCCCTACAACGTAAATGATGTATAAGGATGATACCAAGATAGGTATTCAAAGTAACAATAGTCAAGATATCAATAGGATAATGTCACAATGAATTCCAAATCTATCATTATTTTGTAACTAAGGTATTCCAAATGTAAGGAAAATGTGAAAAGATGATGGAGGTGGGAATGGTAATATGACCTAAAATGATGACTAAGATTATGACCACTAAGCACCTTATGGTAAGTCTAAGGTAAGCTTACTAATCAAACTAAGATAGTGAAGGAGAAAAATATGATTTATCAAGACCTCAATGATGGTAAAGACTGAAATCAAAAGTTGAAAAAGGTGGTCTCAAACTAGCCTTGTGAGTTGAGGAGCCAACCTAAATGAAAAAGGACTAAAAACAATGGAAAGTAAGGTCAAGGTAAATCTAATTTTGCAACTATGGATTGTTCTAAAGTTTGATGAATTTCCAATTCCAAAGTTTACAGCAAGGTTTATGCAAGCTAAGAGATGACCTAATGTTTGACGTATGAAAAATGTAACTAATGCAAAGATATGGAAGAATGGATGGGATGAAAATGGAAAGTTTGGTGATTACAAGCCTATGATTAGAGGACAAGATGGTGCTAAGGAATTGATTAGAGAGTGAAATATTTTGGATTTCCCTAAAAAATTTAATAGATGGAAATTGCATCATTCTTAGTGATAGATGTAGTGTTCTAAGAATTAGTTGTGGATTTTTATGAATTAGTTGTAGGTTTCTGAACAGTAGTTGTGGGGAATGATAGTTATGGTGAACAATTGATTCCAAGTTGAATGTTTTGACTCAATTTTGGCCTGATTTATCTAAAGTATGAATAAAAATTTATGTAAAGTAGTCTAAAAACACTTGGGATGGTTTGAAAATGTTCAAAAGTGTGTTCACACTGTGTATTTTTGGAGTTTTTTCACCTCAAATTTCCATGGGTATAGCACAATTTGAATACAATATCACACACATAAAGAACTTGTCTATCGATAAAAGTCAATGGCCAATGGTGACACTCTTAAACCCAAACTAGGAATTTCCTTTGGCACAAAGGAGGGACACCCATATGGGACACCCTTTTGGGGTATGTATCACCTCTTTCCTATGACAGTGGATGGGTAGGGGCCTCCTGCTATGGAAGGATACTATAAATCACCCTCTTCATGGAAAGTCACAAGCCCAAATGGTAAGCAACTTATGCAATCTAGGGATTTTTGTTCCATTGAAGGGAGCCAAATATTGTGCATAAACTTAAGGGTACGATGCTACACCTTGGAACTAAGAACATTTCCAAAACTCAAGTAAAAGGGTGGCTTCTAACTAGTTTGGTTAATAGAAACAACTCGGGGACATGCCACCTTGTGAGCATCCAAAAAGCTACTAAAAGCTCTAACTACCTTACTTGGGGCACTTATACTCAAAAGTACCTCCCTTTTCTAAATGGAATTACATGGCTAAGGCCTACATAGCATGAGGAATATGATTTTTGTTGCATCCTTTTATATACTACCCTGAGGGAAAAAACCGATTAGAGTCACCAGGAGTTCTTTGTACAAATGTGTCTCACTTGGTAGACCCCTCTAAGGGTAAACGAAAGCAAGAAAAGTATTTTGTTTTTGATCTCCAATATCACACAAGGAATTAGGAGAGAGCATACACAACACCTTTTTCTCACACTCGCATGATGTTCATTAACCTTAATCAATCAAAATATGTGGGTGATGATGCAAGTGTTAAGAGATGTTTTTTATTCTCAAGATCACCTAAATGGTGTGAGAGAAGATCATACACACATCTAAAACAAAACGCAAAACCACAAAACAAAGAAGATAATGATTTATTTTAGGCCAACAAAGTAATATGTGAAAGAAGACACTAGATGCAAATTTGTTGTCAATTTTAGAGCTAATGAGTGAATATGAAAGGTCAATTGTAAGCCCCAAATCAATGTAGTATACAATTTTTTATAAATTTTAGACAATGTGAGTGAATATGCAAGTCGTGTTCATTTTAACACATGAGTGGGATAATGCAAATTTTTGTAAACTTTAACCAAATGAGTGTGTATGCAAGTCAATTTTAACTAAATGAGTGTGAACAAAATGAAATTACAAAATGAGACAAGATGATAAGTTAAAAAATCAAATGAAAATTCCTCCTTTCTAAATGTACCACATGCTACAAATCATATATTGGTATCAAAAAATGCCTAAGCTACCAAATGCAAGAAAAACATAATTAAAAATTCCTAAAAACATGCAAGATTCTAGAAAATAGGTAATTACATCATTGTAATTGGCAGTTATGGATCACTGGTTATTGACAGTTATGATGCAGGACCAGTTAACTGTAGCTTACTAGATGGAGACTACATTGACAAATGCAGTGAAATCTATAATAGTTGCATCATTTTCCTCAACAATTGCAAAGAATGAACCTAAAGCTTCAAAAACACAACAAAAAAAACTAATTTTGACTAAACTAGAAACCAAGATGACCTAATAATGATTTTAGATGATAAAACTTGAAATCTATAACTGGAAACCAGAGAAAAAAATCTAAAAATGGATGCAAACTAATGATGTTTTTGGGTCCTAAACAGTTATGGTGATGCCCTAAGCAATTGCATCACATAAACCTATAGCTAGAAAAAACAACAAAAATGACCAATTTCAACCAAGCCAGAGAATAATAATGATGGAAAATTGATGTTAGATGATGGAAACAAAAACTAGAAACTAGAAATATCCAAAAAATCTGAAAATTAAAGCAACCCAAATGATATTTTTGAATTCTAAACAGTTGTGGCTGTCCAAATGTTGATAGTGTCATATTTTCTTTTTGTAGTTGCATCATTTTAGTTTGCAGTTGCATCGCAAACTTGAAAAACTAAAAAATTCTAGAAGTTCTTGCAAGGTCTAGTTAGCTTCATGTTAGCTTCACCAATATAATCTAGGGTAAAATTTAGGTAAAGGTAAGATATCATAAAAACTAAACCTATGAAGCCCTAAACTAACAACAAAGTACAATCCAACATAAGAGACACAAACACAAAGTAAATATAACCTATGCCATGATTCTTGACATCCATTGCTCTTTTCCATCTTGCTTGAATGTACTTGATGCCCTTAGATTTTGGTATGCACTAGTAGCCTATGACAATGAGTAGTGAAATATTGAAGATTATTCTCACACTAACATGTACTTGCATATGAACTAGATGTATGAAAATGACAAGGATAGGGTCTTTTATAGAAAAGACAAATTTGAATGAAGGGCTAAGATTCAATTTAAATAAGATGTGACAATCAATGGCTAAGATTGAGAGTTATAGTATGAAATAGGGTTAGGGCAACATTGGGGCCAAGATAAGAATCAATGGCTAAGATTGAATTGTATATTAATCTAATCAAGGGCTCAAATTGAATGAGACAAGAGGATATAAGAATGGCATAGATAATGAGGTTGGCATAGAAAAAGAGGTTGTAGGAGAAATTCAAATAATTATAAAATTATTTTTTTTGCAGGAAAGTGAATAATTAAATAATAAAAGCATTATTTAGTTAGAGAGGACATATGACAGTTTGAGTTTTTCATTAAATAACAATTTAATTCAAAAGTGGGACATGTGAAGCTCATTTTTGAATTAAATAATAATTTAATTCAAAATGGGAAGAAGATGAAAAATTAGTAAGTAATGGAATAAAAAAAATTTATTTAATTAAATGACAAAAAAGGCTAGTGAATAATTAAATAATTAAAATAACTATTTAATTATAGTAGAAAGTGATAGGGGTGGTGGGACTAGCTCGATTGGCTAAAGCATCTTGTTGCAGGCAAGAGGTCACGAGGTCTAGTCTCCCCACCATCACCATGGTACCGAAGGTTGTGTCATACTAGCACCATCGGTCACGTGAATTTTTTTTACCAAGCATAGTATAGTTTATAAGGGGACAAATAGCCGACCGATTCCTATAGTCTAAAAAATAATAATAGAAAGTGATATAATTAAATAAATGTTATTTATTTAATTATAGTAGAAAGATACATTAGTGATGTAATTAAATAAATAACATTTATTTATTGAATTGAGGAAATAAAATATAGCAATGAATTGATTAAATAATTAAAATTATTTAATTAATAGAAGATTTATGACTTTAGAAAATAATCAAATAATTAAATATTATTTAATTATTAGGGATAAAGAGGGAAATTGATGAAGAAATAAAATTTGTAGGTCCAAGAAAATTTTTAGTGTCTACACCTAGGACTCCAAGTATCAATGATGCCTTGTAACTTGTTCCTCAAAACAACATGAGTAATATGAGTTAAGATTTATTTGTACCCATTCCATGTCTCTTCAAGAAGACTCAAAATTCATGACAATTTGTGACGAAAAATATTTTCAATCGTATCAAAAAAATTTATATGTTGATCTCTTTTCACCTTCAACTCTAGCTCTTCCTTCTTATAAAGCTCTCTCTTTAATTATTTGATTTCAAAATTTAATGCTACTTTTTTATCTTCTTTTTTACTTGCTAATGATGTTGGAGGTGGAAACAATCCATATACAACAATAATTTGTTCTTGTAAATTCAAATTTTCATAATTAACCCTCTCCAAATCGACTTCCAGTTTCTTAACCCTAGCCTCAATAAATATTGCTAAATTGACTGTCAGAGTGGTTTCTTGGAGGGAATTGGTATCAATCATTCTACTAACAAAAAAATTTCCATTCAACTCATTTATATTGTCAATATCCTTTGGTTTATTAGTTTTAGGGAAATGGACTAGATAGTTGGGGTTTCATGCCTTGGGTTGAACCCTGAGCCAAAATATAGGGCATCTACTTGCTCTTCTAATGTTAATACTAGGTTATTCTCATCATGCCTTCGAATGGTATCAGATGCAATGATAGATGATATCTCCCATCTTGGTAACAAAAGGAAACCACCCTTATTTATAATTTTTTTTCCCTATTTTGGAGTCATGTCTACCATTTCCTTGTTAACCTTGTCCTAAAATTTATTAATGATTTCTTCTCTCTTTCCTCAGTGAGAATCTAATCGTCAAAGATTTGGTTCAACTCCTAACCTTTTCTCTTCAAGATACAACATCTAAATATTTTGGTAGTGATGAATCTTTTATCTTCCATAAATTTAAAAAGTACAAGTGTTCTCACATCATCTACCAACTAATCACCTATATCAAAACAAATTAACATTCTTGTTGAGGATGCTCTTTCTACCCCTACGAGGGTGCAATACTTGAAGAAAGTTTGAATATTATATAAATTCACTAGGATCAATTGGGTAATCAAACAAAGACACAATAGGAGGAGCTACTTGTTTTAGGGTCACAACATTCTTTAGAATTGGCTGATCTATTGCATGGGATTAGGATGGACCAAGTTCATCATTTTATATAATTCTTAATGGAACATTTGCCACTAGGTTAGTTCTGCCATCCAACATTATCCTTATTCTCAGGATAGGATCCCGAATGTTAGTATAATCCCGTTTATAACAAGGATTTTCTCACTTCCTTATTTCTTCAACAATTTGAATCTTACTGAATTGCTCTCTAATTTTCATGGCTTTTGAAGTAGAGGGGAAATTTTTGACTAGATCCTCAATAGAATCAAACTTAATAATAAATGTAGAAAACTTATACTATGTCCCAATATCATGACTAAAATTCTTAGGATAAAATTTCCTAGCCTTATCAAACTTCATCCTATATGGTAACTTTTTGTTAAGAATCAATTCCAACCCTTCTCTAGATGTAACCATGAAGTCTAAGAAAATAAGGGTAGAGAAAATAATTGCATGTTCTTTGTAGTTTCTGAAAAGAGTCTTATCAACCTCATTCAATTTCCAAATTATTTCTAAATATTGAATTTTTTCAAGGATTGAATTTGGAAAAATATGTGGGGCCATTGGACGAGACCCATAACCCTTGATGAGAGTTGAATATAAATGGATGAACCACTCTCCTGAATTATGATAAAAACCTGACTCAGGTTGGAATTTCTTTGGCTTTAAAAACCTTCTCACTCCCTTTGATAGGCCTTAGTCAATTACATATGCTAAATTTGTGAGGATAGATATAACAAGATATTGTTCAAAAATGTAATAATTGAAGGTCTCACAATTATTTTCCCTCATATATACCTATTCCTAATTAGGGTCCCAAATTTGTCTCCCATCATACAACAATATATGACACAATAAGGAGTACAATTTAAAGTAGATAATGTTGGAATATTTGTAAAGGGAAGTCAAATCCTTATGAATATCCTTAGCAATGAACCCTACATAGTCATATGGTATGTTTACATTCCTGCTCTAGATGTCAACAACCAAAACCATCAAATTTACTAGCATTTGAGTTTTGAAATCAACTCCCAGTACCTGACATAGAGAAAATATATCTTTTGAAAGTATCCCTAAAAAATGTGATAATTAAAAGGCTCTAGGTAACCTCCAGTAAACCTCTAAAATTATCCTCTCAACCCTCTTTATCTAAAACTTGGTAGCCATTTTACTTTGTAGCTATCCCTCAATTTTTGATATTCCCTTTTGAAAGCTCCCAAATCAATTGACAAATGATCATTCATGTCGAGGCCAAAAACTTCACAAATAAATTCCTTATCTAATTTTAGCATGGTTCCACCATTCTTGATGATAATTCTTCTAGTGTTGGGGTTATATGACTTGGCCATAGCCCTGACTAGGTCAACATTGATGAAAAAAATTGTTCGTACCAATTTCCCAACTCTAATCTCCAAATGTTTTATTTATTTTTTGGTAAAAGGCAGGTTATTCCTATAAATATTAATTTATTAAAATATATACAAAAACATGCTTCATATTGCCACTTGAAAATGACAATAACACTTAAGCCTATGAGTTTTAAACCCATTTAATCCAAGAACATGGTAATGAAACTTATATTATGCTTCCTGAACCATAATACATATTTTCACGATCCCAATCCTAGTAACATGATACTGATGCATGTACCATATTCCTTGAACTAGATTGCATACTTTTAGCAGACTTTTAGATTGATAACATTGATATTTTAATCCTAATACAAGATTAACTATACCCAATACAAGGAAAAAAAATTTTGACAATCGAAAACATGCTCTGACAAAATCTTCCAAAATTAGCAAATGTTGTTTTCATTCTTCCATGCACATAGGGTAATTCTCATCTTGACCTTCTTCCATGTTTGCTTCAAGATACAAACAACTTCTTTTACACACAAGAGTCCTCACAAATCGATCTTCAACATTATCTACAAAAAAATGAGCACCCAGAGCAATGTATGCCTGGGTAGCCACTTGCAATTGTTCCAGTTGGGGATTATTAGAAGAGAGTAGGAAAAAATGAGATTGCAAGAAATAAATTACAAAGTATTTTTCTTTTATATCGATGTCCAAACTAGAACAGAGAAACTCATAATTCATTCTCAAAGCCCTCAAGAAAATTTTGTCATTATTGTGTTGAAAGGCCAATTTAATTACATCATAGATATCTTGATAACCCTAACACTGATTGAGACACTTTCATGGAAACAACCCACCTATTAGCCCTTTTCCCTTAAACAGGTTATACCCTTGAACCACCATTAATAGAGCATTACCTTGGATAACTTGATCCCTAACATACTTTCTAGCAATCTCTTCCAAATCCCACAAAGATTCATAGAAGTCCATTAAACTTGAAAATAAAATAGAGAACACTTGAGATGGCAGTAAAATCCTCCATGCCTTTAGGCTGATTACCTCAATGCCTATTACTATTCGAATGCAATCTTCCACCTACAAAAATTCTAACCTGAATAGGATTTCAAGGTCTTCACGTGTTAGGGAGCCCTCAAAGGGACTTTCCTAGGCTTGAACCCTCATGCAAACACAAATATTCTAAGGTTGATAAGCCATTTATTAGTTGAAAATTTTATTTCTAAAGCACCACCTCCAAAATTCTACCACCAGTCCACCAATCCTGCCACCCAAGATGGACATGCAACAATAGCTAAGCATTCCCAAAACCATAGGGTTCCATGACTTCATGTTATAAATGGGCCTATTAGTAAATCATTTCTTGTAGTAGTGCTTGGAAACTTGGAATAGGCCTAAATGGGAATTATGAAATCTCTATGACAATCAGTTTTAGATGTAATTATATCTAAAAAAATTCTAGACCATTAACCAATTGTTGTTTTCTTTGCAGACATAGAAATTGAGCCATAATTTCCTCATCTAAAGTCCTTTTAAAATCTCATGAACTTCCAACCATGATTTAATATAATTGGGAACTAGGGTTTTTTTGAAAGTCTAAGAAAATTCTACTTGGAAAACAAGAATTCATAGCCTCTTAAAACCTAAATCACTTCCCTAAATCAAAATGAAATAAAATTTATAGAGAAAGATCCTGAAATTACTTACTAGTTTGAAGATAGATATAAAAGCTAAAAATGGTGTTGAAAACCATAACTATTCAGAAATTTGCAACAAAGTCACTCTACACCCTTTTATTTATGCTCTAAATGAATTGAGAATGAATAATTAACTTAATTCATATGAATAATTAGGTATTTTTAGATCAAATCCATCATCACTTCTCAAACATGCTCAAATACATGACAAGTATTCACCAGTCTTTATTTTAAATATTGGCCATTGATCTTTAAAAATCAACAATGATCACAGGAATTCAAAATCCTCTTCGAAAAAATGAATACCCCTATTCTTTGAACAACTTCAAGACATGTGTCACAATTTCAAAGACTCGTAGAAAGAAATGTAATAGTTTTGAAGCTTCTTTGATAGTGTATTCCTTTACAAAATACTTAAAGTGAATTCTCCATGACACATGCCATGATTTCAGGGATTCAAGGAAAGGTAAGATTGAGTAAAATTTTCTATAATAAGGTTATAGCTTGCATGGAATAGTTATATGCATATTTTTTACTTGAAAAAAAAAAAATTGAGTTCATGGGGGATAATACTTTTAGAACAAAGGGTCCCATGATGTGAAGGCTCTACATGATACTAAAATTCTTTAAAAATAACATGCCTTAAAAACAACTTAAGGCTACTAGAGAAAACAAAGCCCCAAAGCATGGTAAAAGGGGACTTCACAAGGGACTTTAAGACATTGTACGAAAAAGGAATTATGAGATTTGATTGGCTACATACCCTTACATGCCACTCACACTAAGGCCTTTAAAAAGCATTTTGTAGACTCATAGGAGCAAAACCAAAATATTTATTTCTTCTACAAAACAAAGGAACTATGTGATATATCAATGTGTGTCCCATGGACCCAAAGAAACATGAGGCCCTTTAGTTAAATAATAAAATATTCATAAAATTGGTTCACATTCAATTTTCTAATCAAAAGAGGCTAGTAAAAGCACACATAAAAGGCCTTTAAGTTATAACAAATTTGGTGATGAGGTATAGGAGGTAATGCAAAATTAGAAAAAAAGTACAATGGTATTTCTTAGGTCTAGGGATTTTTTCAAAAGTCCCTAGGAAAATTCAACGAAACCCCTATAAAACAACTGCCTAATCACCATTAAAACTAAAAAAATACCCAAGGAACCAAAAAAATTCAAAAGCTCTACCACCATGAATGAATATTTCCCTTCAAACCATCATCAAAGATCTTTGTGAAGTTAGGAATCATATCAATACTCTATTTTAAGCTATAATAAGGAAATAGTTCATTAAGTAATTCAAAATCTTCTAGCTTAAATAATTGTTTTCCATGTTTGAACCAACATGGGAGACAATAGTGAATGGATTAAGGAATAGGAATTTTTTACTCTCTTATCCTAAATGCATCTAAGATTGAAAGGGATACTAAATAATTAAAACATGAGAACAATAATAGGTGCATTAACTACTATTCTAATGCGTGCGGAAAATGAAATTTAAGAGATATACAATCTAGAGGTTTTGATGAAACAATAAAAGAGAGAAATAAAAAAATTGTTAAAGGAAATAACAAACCATCACTTGAAGATGGATAGAGATTCACAATAATGATATTCATATTACTCTTCTTCTTCTTCTTCTTCTTCTTCTTCTTTTTCTTCTTCTTCTTCTTCTTCTTCTTCTTCTTCTTCTTCTTCTTCTTCTTCTTCTTCTTCTTCTTCTTCTTCTTCTTCTTCTTCTTCTTCTTCTTCTTTTGTGTCTTTTTCTTCTTCCTCCTCTTCTAAATGTTGGCAATAAGAGTTGTTAAGACAATAAATGCATGTAATTTGTTGTATGATTTTCATTGATGTCAAAAGGGCATTACCAGGTGGTTATTAATAACATTGATGTCTAAGGATGTCATTGATATTAAAAGGATCAAGATCACATATAGAATGATGAAGATTGATAGAGAGAAGAGCATGTTTTACAAATTTGCAAAGCTGCACAAAATGTTGTCATGATTTTACACAGATTGTTTATAAAGATTTATAGAGAAAATTTATAGCATATTTGTTGTGGGTTTATCAATTTCATTAGATAAGTTTGATCTCTAAGTTCAAAAGATAAAATATTAGCTCATAAATAAATTATTTATAATCTCTAGTTTGATTAGGGTTTGTAGATAAACCCTAAAGGTTTTCATTCAACAACACTTTGTGATTTCTATTTTACAATTGACTGTCAATAGGTAGTTACCGGTTCCTTAAGTAACAACTTAAGCCTTTAATATCATTTGCACAACTAGCCCCTCAACTTTGGTATTACCTTCTTGGAATGTAATGAAGACTATAATATCTCCTAAGTCTATCGATTAGATATTTGCTCAAGTAAATCAATGGTTGAAATATGTGATTAACGATCGGGAAACTCTATTGAATGCACAAGAAAACTAAGAGGAGGGGTGAATTAGTTGTACCTTAAAACTTCAAAACCCTCATACACATTCAGATCTACATTAATACAGTTAACCCTTAATCTGTTATAATGATTTACATGGAAAGAAAATAATAGAAACTGAATCAAGTCAACACCATGCACAAGAGAACACTAGATTTACATGGAAAATATAAGATGGGAAAAATCGTGATGAGGATTATCTCACAATATAAAGTAATATCAACACCAAATATAATAGGACTCACTACTGGAGGGATCACTACCAAAAGGCTCACTACAAGAATAGAAAAGATGATAAATAAGAATATTACATAGAGAAATCCAACACAACATCACCAACACCTTCACAACATAACTATTCAAAATTTAGACACTTACTGATCACTACATCCAACAATCTAATACATGAAAGATCACACTGCACTTCTCAAATTCACATTCTAATATTCTACACTTCATATAATTATCATCTTACTTGTTTATCTTCACATCCCTCAGCAACTCAACTCATATTTATATAATCCTTAGGCTTGAAACCACTCCTCAAGGTCGGCTATGCACATCAACCATGCAAATTAAAATTAGGTCAACACCAAAACACTTTTGTGGAAAATAGAAGTGACCCAAATCTATAACACCATGCTACAACACATTTCTACAAATAATAAACATCCACCTCAATTAGTGTAAACACCAAGGTTTGTCATTACCCATGTAAACACCATTAAAATTTTAAGTATACACTTCCTTTGATTCAACAACTCATAGAAAATAAATGTCACCTAAACACAATTTGGAATATTTTGAAAATACCCTAAAATCTAACAAACTCCTTTTCAAGAACTTACACTTGAGGAATGTACACACCTAGTACACTCAACCAATTCTTCCATACACTAAAACTTAAGAATTTGAATTCAAACATTGAAAAAATTTGACTAAAGAAAGATATCAATAATAAACAAACCTTCAGATCTGTAAGGCCTAAAACCAAAATGTAGAGAAACACATAGCAAAAAAAATTCTCTTAGACACCTCTATAATACATTGTTCACACACTGCCAAACACAACCTCTTCTACACAATGATCTAGCAAACCAAATTCTAAATACAACACCTCTAAACACCTCTAATAAAACTATCTAAAATGAATAGGTAGATCTTCAACCTAGAAGAAATGTAGAGAAACACTAGAACACTATTCTACAACCCAAAACAACACTACAACACATTGTTTCCTCTTTTTATCAAATTTTCTCAAAAGCGCTTGGAAACAAAGCACTAGGAACACATCTTCATCACCTTCAGTACTTCCTTATTACCACCAAGCCAAATACAACATAGCAAATCAACCATACTCCCATAGATAGAAGCTTATCAAAGAAACACTAGAGGTTGACATCAATAGCTTACTAATGACAACATAATGCAACTAATCAAAGCATCATCAATGCAACAACACATTTCAATAATATTCTAATCATAAATGACAAGAAAAGCTTATTGACATCAATGACAATACCAATTTATCATACTTGCATCAATCTCACCCTTTTCATGGATGGAAACACATGATGTGAAAAAAAATCAACAACAACAGCTTTGCTCCATACCTATTTCTTTTTCTCTTTTCTTGTTACTCACACTCCCTCTTGCTATATTGTTCTCTCCTCGTTTGACAACTAATTTTTTTCACATGATTCTCTCTCTTGTATTCTTTTTCACATGACTCTCTCTACCCCTTTGATATCAATGACAAAGGACAAAATATTTGCATTACTTATGTTTCTCCTTTGATATCAATCAACCTTTTAACAATTGCTCTACAACTTCTATTCCTTTACTACTTAGTATACTCCCTCTCATTCAATCCCTTGTTTTGGTGTTCCCACCTCCACAAATAACCAAATAGCCACAAAGTATAGAAAGTGATGAAGAAAGTAGAAGAAATAGTAGAAAGTACAAAAAACCAGTACAATACTCAATGAACAAGATGATGCAAAGAGCAATAAACAACAAGAAATATCTCATTCATAGCTACAAGCACTCAAGACAAGTAGTGGAAGGAAGAAGCTTGAGGATTCTCCAAAAATAGCATTGTTGTGATGAGAACGTGGTGTGGGAATCAAAACTAGCAACTTGCAACCAAGAATAAGTGGTGTAAAAATTGTAAAATCAACTTAGAATGCAAGAGAGAGTGACTAGAATGAGAATTGAGCTAGAGAGATTCCAAGAGAGTGAATGAAGGTGAAAGAATGGATTTGAACTAGCAAAAGGGATACAAAAGACCCATTTTTTTTGGTCAAGGATGCAAGAGACATTACACTTTGTATCCAATGGAATACATAATGTCTCTACAGAATCCAAGGACAAAAATCCTATTAGGAAAAAAATGTGGCATGTAGATGTCTACACAGTGTTCATGCATCCCTAATAGAGATTCCTCCATTGACACAAAATTATATGGCTAGGTGGAAGGAGTGAGGTGGTAATTGTGAAATTGCATCATTAGGCTTACATTTTCTAAGGTAGGGTGAGGAAATGGGTAATTTATCTAGGGTTATGAATTCGTTCCATTACAAGCACCAAACAAAAATTTTGAGCTTCTTCAATAGCAAAAAAAATTTGACTATAGAATTTTGGCAGAGTTCTTAGTACCTTCTTTACCACCTCATCCTCTTCAAAATGTACACCAAGGCCTTTGATGGAAATGAAAACTTCATCCATTTTATGCATGTAGCTTGTAATATTTTTATCTGAGCTAACATTCACAAGGTTTCAAAATTGATCTTTAGGTTCTGCATCTTAGCTTGCTTTACTTTTTTATCTCCTTTATAAACACTTTCTAGCTTCTTCCAAATCTCACTAGAAAATTTGAGATTCATAACTTTCACAAGTTTGAAATTAGAAAGACCACTTAAAATAGTATACCTTGATTTCTCATTGTTCTTAAATTCCTTGATCTCATCATCAATTCTTAGACCATTTACAGGCACAATGTATCTATATTGAACAGGCTTCCAAACTCCAAGCCCTAGTGAAACAAGGAAACTTTCCATCCTAGTTTTCCAAAATTCATAATCTAATCCATCAAATAGAGGATCCTCCTTCTTGTGCACCATCCTAGATCTACCTCAAGAAATTAATATTTCTTCTAAGGAACCTTTGTCTAATACCAATTGTTGAATGCAAAAAATATTTGAGAGGAGGAGGGTGAATCAATTGTCCATTAAAACATCAAGCCCTCATTAATATTTAGAACCAATTTAACCTTATTATCCTTTAATCTATTGATGCAAGAGGGTACTCCCCTCTACAACCACTCAAATTCTAACCACACAATACAACACACAACATAGCTCACTAAATTTAACTAAATGGGAAAACATTGATTTCATTCATTCAAAATAAAAATGCATTTAACAGATGGCCATCCATGGCCTTATCTTCCTGCAGTCTGTTCCCTCAAGCTCTTGGCTCATTCTCAAATCTCCCTTATTTCTCCCTCTTCTCCTCCTTCCCTTTCCTCCATTAATCTCTTTGTTTCCTCTATTGAGTTCCAATCGTGCATGACTGTTGGCATTCTATTATGTCATTTAATGTTGGCCCTTGATCCCAGAGAAGATCTATGACTACAACAATACATTGTAGTCTTTTCACACTGGTTACAAATGTTTGTGAGGTGGTGGTTAACCTATACCGATCATGTTGACTACCCACTGCAATGTCGCAGGTGATCTAATCCTTGCTCGTGGGGTGACGATAACCTCCAGCTCATCCCAAAACACCACTAGTGGTTCATTCCTTGAACACGAGGTAGTGGTATCCCCACACTACCACAATTGGTGACATAGCCCATCGAGGGGTAGTGTAATCCTCGTTCTACCACAATTGTTGATAAAGCTTGTTATGGGGTAGTGATATCTCATGCTACCTAGCCATCCATTCCAACTAGAGTGGGGTAGTGGTGTCCCCACCTAACCACAACTACTCACACAACCTATCATGGAGATGTGGTAAAGGCACTCCATGCCACCATTTTCTAATGAAAATAAATTCCTACAATTTTTTCTTGACGTCAAGGTTTTGTGAAGTTGAGAAATGCTAAAGAACAACAAACCCAAACAAACCAAAACTAAAAATTAAACCTTTTTTTTTTTTTGGGTGATGTTGATTGCTATTTTTCCTAGATGCTCTTGCATCAAACATGTCGGGTAGAAATATTGTAAGCATAGGCTCATAACAGAAAATTTGAGTGATAGAACCACCCTTTTAGGTTAAAATCAACCTATAGTGAACTCCTTCGCTATCCAAGTGTTGAAAATCAATCTTTCTCTTTCCTCCTCCAGCATTGTGCCAGAACACGAACTAACTCCCTCCAACAACACTATAACTTTCTCCTTTTTCCCCTCATGGGCTCATGTCCACCAAAGCCTGACCTCCTCTACAAAATACTTTTCACACTCCTCTCCTCTTTTGTGGGTTCAAAACAACCTATGACCGTCCACTGAGCCACTAAAACTCTGCGACATCCTCAACCATCTCTATATACAACCACACAACATCCACTATAGGATTTTTTCATCTATCCAATTCACCTTTCACTACCACATCAAAAAGAAAAATATCATCACAAAGTTTTCCCTCATCTTTATTAATAGTTACAACATTCACTTCCTTCTTTCCTTCTTCTCTCGCCATTCCTTCTTCATGACATGTCTCAATTGCTACTCCTTCCATAGGGGCTACCCTCTCATCTTCCTCCATCCAACTCAGAATACAATACTCCTTTTTCTTGTCCTCTTTCTTCATCTTAATCTTCTTCACCACTTTTCTCTCACTCTTTCCAACACACTTTCTACTTCTTATTGAACCATCTTTCCCATTTCTTCACAAATGATCTGTCTAAACTTCTCAAACATTTCACCCTCAAATTTCTCCCAATAACACTACCAAAATAGTATCTGCACGGGTCTCCTCATGACCCATCCCATCTTGTCTACTAGAATATTTCACAACTCAAACTCCCTATCTATGACCACCAGCAAATTAGAATCAACACCCACTACCTCTACAGATTCCCCCTACAACAAACTCTCACCACTATCCTCTACCAAACAAGATTTGGAAGATGCACCCTCACAATCTCTTCTACCCACTTCCTCTTAGTGGAAGATATTTGTACACCTTCTACCTCACCTCAACTGTGTTGGAGCATAGTCAACATGATTCCCATAGAACCAATGGCCTCTCAAGGCTTCTTCACTCTTCACAAAATCTTCACCCACGGTCCTGGTGGATACTCTCGATGCTCAAGATTACCCATTCTGATTCCAATTGATACAAGAGGGAACTCCCGTTTGTAACCAATCAAACACTAACCATAAATGCAACACAAAACACAGTTCACTAAATTCAACTAAATGAGAATTTTTTTTACAAATGACCATCTATGGCCTTATCTTCCCTATAACCTATTCCCTCAAGCTCTCAGCTTGTTCTCGGATCTCCCTCATCCATCCCTCTTCTCCTCCATACCTCTCCTTTTTTCATCTCTTTTTTTCCTCTACCAAATTCTAATCATGTATGACCATTGGAATTTTGTTATGTCTGCTTGAATATTGGCCCTTGATCCCAGAGAAGATCTACTACTGCAACGTTACATCGTAGTCCCACCACATTGATTACTAACATCTATAGGGTGGTGGTTAACCTGTATCGGTCAAATAAAATACCCACCACAATTCCACATGCAACCTAATCCCTTTCTATGGGGCGACGATAACCTCAAATTCATTCTGCAACACCATTGGTGGTTCATTCCTTGACTGCAGGGTAGTGGTATCCTTGCACTACTGCAACTGGTGACATAGCCTGTCATGGGGTAGAAGTAACCCTATGCTACCATAACTATTGACAAAGATCATCGCATGGTAGTGATATCTTGTGCTACTATATCCATCCATTCCAACTAGCATGGGGTAGCAGTGTCCCCACCTAACTATAGCTGCTCACACAAACTACTATGGGGATGCAGTAAAGGCACTAAATTCCACCATTTTTCAATGAAAATTAATTCCCACAATTTTGTCTTAACATCAAGGTTTTGTGAAGCTAAGAAATGCCAAAGAATAGAAAACTAGAACAAACCAAAACTAAAAAATTAAACTTGAAAATGTTTTTGGGTGATGGTGATTACCAGTTCACCTAAATGCTCCTACATCATATGCTAGAGTGATTTAGCATGTAAAATAATAATAAAAACTAAAATATAAAAACACCATATACACAACAAAACACTATATTTACATAGAAAGCCCAAGAAGGGAAAAACTACGATGAGGATTATCTCATAATATAAAGTAATTGCAAAATAAATAAAAATAGGCTCATTGCTAGAGGGATCACTACCCAAAATAAAAAGGGCTCACTTCTAATGGTTCACTACCAAATTACATAAATAAAGAAAGAAAATTGTTACAATGAAAAATCCATCTCAGAGCAACATAAAAGTTCCACCACTACACCACTAGTACATTCACACTCTCTTTCAAGAATGTAGACATCTTCTTCTCATTGCTTGCAATAGTCTTAATCATTAAAGCTTTAACTACACATCACACTTTTGCACTTCACATCATAATTCACATTACACACACTTCATGCATACATCCTCCATTAACTCAGCACACATATATAATCATCACAACCTTGAAGATAATTTACAAGGTTGGTTGCACACCTCAAATGTGCAAATTAAAATTAGGTTGGCACTAAGCATTCATGCAATGGATAGGAATCAAAGAAGACCACATCACACCTTAACTCATACCTAAATCCATAAATATACACCATTCCATGCTTCCAAAAACACCAAAGCATTTCCACAATTAGTGTAAACACCCAAGGTCAGCCAAACCTATGGAAACACCATTAAAATTTTAAGTACACACTTCCTTTTATCAAAGGACAACTTGTGAACCACACAAAAAAATTAAACACAATCTAGAATATTCTATCGACACCCTAAAATCCAAAAAATTCTTTCACAACAACTTTCACCTAAAGAACACATTCATCCTAAAAACCTAGTTAACTTTCCACATACTATAACTAATGATTCCAACTTTATGGAACATCAAAATTCAAACAACTTAGATTGAAGCTAGGTATGAGAAATGTAAGAATAACATCATATTTGCAAGACCAGAAACCATACAATAAATAAATGTAGAGAAAAACCATTTCTCTTAGACAGCACAACTTTCATAGTTCACATAGTACTGAACACAACTTTCTCTACACAATGATCTAGAACCTGAAACTATGGATATAATGCCATTGAACACCTCTAATCAACATATCTAAACTACACAAGAATATATGCATTATAGAATAAATGTAGAGCAAGAACCATAACACTATTCTACTACACTGAACACTTTTTAACACACTATTTTCTCTTCTATTCATGTTTTCTCAAAATCACTTTGAAAAAAAGCACCAAAAATACATTCTTATCATTTGCAACACTTTCTCATCACCACCAAACCAACTACAATTCAAAAACTCTACCACACACATGCTTATCAAGGTAACACTAGAGGCTAATAATAGTGAGATTGCTAATGACAACATAATGCAACTAATCAAAGCATCTAAGAGGTGAGACTTCAATGCAACAACATAGATCTATTGGCATCAATTACAACACAAAATACATAGACTTATAACACATGGACATTCAACTTCAAGTTCAACTATTCACTTGGACTAATAGGAGAATTAGTGAACATCTTATCCAAGTAAAACTGAACCATTTCTTGATTTCACCTAATTAGGACTCTGTTAGCAATCTAAACCATTTTTATTTACCTAGAACTATGTCAAACCATAACCCTCTTTAGGATTGGAAAAATTGTACTCCTTTTGGCCCTTTCCCCTTCAATTATGAGATCATGTAGGCTTTTTATCCTATTTTCAAAGATTATATCTTTAATTGGTGGAATATCCTCATTCATGGTTTTGTTATTTTAGGGTGAATTAGAAACTTAAATCTATGAAAAATAAAGTGAAAGGTTGGAATAGGCTAGTATTTGTAGATGTTTTTCACTATATGAAAAATCTTCCTACAAATCTAATGGATATTAAGAATAAAATGTCTTTTGATGATTTCAATGAGGAAACCTATCAAGATAAGGTGTTATGTTTTGATTGGAATAATATTTTAGAAAAGGATGAAATATTTTATAAACAAAAATTTAGAATCCAATGGCTGAAAGGAGATCGCAACTCTGCTTTTGACATTTATCTTCTCCAAAGCATAGGAAGAGTAATTCAATATCTGAAATTGTTGATGGAAATAGGTATGAGGGTAATATTTATGAACATTTTGTGAATATATCCTTTGATTACTTTCAATCTTGAATGATGAAACCAAATTCTGACCATTTTTCTACATTAGAAGGGTAGATGTTGAACAACATCCTTGTTTCTTTATCCAAAGAAGACAATTCCCTCCTCTTAAGGTCGGTGACAAGTGAGGAAGTTAGGACTAATTTTTTTATGTGGAATTTTAAGGATCCTAGAATCATTGGTTTCCTCTATATTTTTTCAATATTTTAGAGATATTGTTGGGGAGGATGCTTTCTTGGAAGCTAAAGACTTTCTCAAATCTGGGAAATATTTGAAATGATTAAATAATACTTTCCTTGCTCTTATCCATAAAAATATTAACACCTCAAACATGGATAATTTTATGCCCATCAACCTCCTTAATATTATTTATATGATCTTTTATAGAGTTCTTGTAAATAGGCTAAAACCTCTTTTGGGGGAATGATTAATAACTATCACAAAGATTTTTTTCTATGTTGCCAAATTTTGGATTTGTTGTTCCTACTCATGAAATTCTACACTCTATGAATAGGAGCAACAACTTTGGAATGTATTTTAAGTTAGAAATATCTAAAGCTTATGATAAAGTGTCTTGAAACTTCCTTTTCCAAGCCCTAACAAAATTGGCTCAATGAGTTGTTCATCAACTTTATAAAGGAATAGTGACTATAGTTAAGTAATCCATTCTTGTCAATGGAATACCTAGAGGAATCTTCAATATTGAAAGGTTGATTATATGGGGTGTCCCTTTAGCTCTTTATATATTCATAATGGTTTTTTATGTTATGGATAGGAATATTCTAAAGTTTCTTAATGATGGTCTCCTCAAAGGAATCAAAATTTCCACCTCCCTTAACCCTTTAGCTATTCAACATTTTTTGGATGAAATGATCCTATTTGGGAAAGCTTCAATTGTGGAAGCTAAGAAGTGAAAGTTATGTCTAAAAAATTATACTACTATTTTTGGCTAATGCACCAACTATGAAATAAGTAAGATTTACTTCTTTGATACTAGCCTGGAGTTAAGAAAAAAATATTGCTATTCAAGGTTGTGATAGTGCTTCCCTTCTTGTTATTTATATTGGACTCCCTCTTATAGTCAAAGATGTTATTCCATCATTCTAGAATACAATGTTGGAAAGATTCAAAAAATATAGCTAGTTAGAAGGGTAATCTTTTAAGTCATGTACTACTTGTAAGAGGGAAAATAAAAATAAGGAATGCAACAATGAATAGTACAAATCAATTCAAAACAAGATGAATCCCAACCTACTCATGACATTAAATTGAAAAGGAATGAATTCAACAAGAAATGTTAGCAATAAAAGAGAACATAAACAAATTCAAAAGACTACAATGTTACCATCCCATGTTAGAGTATATGCATATTGATAATAGATGTAGGATTGTTTGGATCAATACAAAGCCTCCATGTTTTCCAAAGCTTCAAATCAATGATAATAAGGGTGACCTAGATAAGATGACAATACTTCTCAATCACTTAAGAATTAAATGCTTAGGGCTTCGCTATGAAAACTCCAGGTAGATTATGAGAAGGATGAGGGTTGTTTTATAGATTTTAAGAAATTGAATCAACAATTGGGATGAAGTGGTGAAAGATCAAGATCAATGGTCAAGTTCCATTGAGAGGAAATAGATTGAAGAGCTAACTCCAATGAATACTAGAAGTGAGTGGGAGTGAACTTAATTTGATTGAATAGTTCACTAGATAGCTTGAATAGTCAATTTCAATTGACCGGGAGAGAGTATTAGTTAAGAGAATTAATTGATCGGTTAACCAAATAGATTGGATAGTCAACTAACATTGGTTACTGAGTCAACAAGAAGAAAGTGGTCATTGCATTTGAGGAAACAATGCATGAGAGGATAATTAATTAAATAATTAATTAATTGCTTAAGGAATGTGCAAGATAAGATTTAATTAATTAATAAAATATTATTTATTAATGGATAATGTTGAGAGGAAAAAAGAGGAATTAAATAATTAAACATAACTATTTAATTTATGCATGCAGGGAAATATATAATTAAATAATTAAAAATAATTATTTAATTTATAAGGGGGGATTGATTTTTTAGTTAAATAATTAATTGATAACTATTTAATTTAAGGAGAAGAATAAGTTAAGTTAGCGACATAATTAATAAATAAGATTTATTTATCTATTCAAGAAGAATAAATAATTAAAGATATAATTTGAAATGAATTAATTAACTAACATAAAGTCATTTAATTAATAATGGAAATATGATTTTAGGCAATAATTAAATAATTGAACATTGTTTAATCATTAGGGAAAGATGAATATTAGTGGTAAAATGCTAGTTCATACGCTAGCACAATTTTAGGTATCTACACTACTCTACATGGTATTTTTTTTTACTTTACTTGTTTAAGATCCCTAGGCACATTGTTGAAAAATTTAATAAAATCCAAAGAAATTTAATGTGGTATAGTATAAAAGAAAATAAAAAATGGCCCTTATGGTGCAGGGCACTTGGATCTTTTTGTAAATGGGGGTCAGATGTTATTCTTTTGTGATGAGTTATTTTTGTTTGTAATAAGGTCTTTTAATACCATGTTTCATGTTGTGTGTCGGTTTGAGTCATGTGAGGTCAGTTTTGGGAAAAGTTGCCAATTTTGCAAAAAGTTGCACAAGCAACTTTTGCATTTTTGGGTTTTTGACGAGTTGAATCATTGGAATTCAAATGGTAGTTGGAGAATGGTTTTTTTTGGTTTGTAAATTTTTAAATATTCCTTATTGTGGTTGAGGAAAACTTCTGGTGTTGATTTTTGGTGATAAGCAATAAAATACTCTATTTTTCATGTGTTTACAAGTTTTTGCTGCTACACAGGATAGTATGGTCCCGTATGGCCTGAAAATGTTCTAAATTGCATTGGGATTTATGATGGACTAAATCAAATATCATTTTAAATTGATTTCATATGTTTTCATTAAGTTAGGAGAGAGTTAGAGAAATTTTGCTCAAAGCAACCAAAAATCCTAGTTAAGGAGGGTATGATTGAATAAAAATGGTTTTTGGCCCATTCCACCAGTGAAAAGGCCTGATAATTAGTGGAATAGATGTAGGTAAGATTATTTCAGTGTTTTTACTATTTTTAGGAGTAGTTTATGGAGTTGGGTGCAAGTTTGACAAAGCCCTGGCCTAATATCATCATGTATTAGGCTTAGGAGATAGGTAGACCTAGGGTTTTGTAGAAAAAATGTTTGGAGGTTGTTCCAGTTGATGGAAGTTGCATATGTAGACCCTATGTGACATGCTAGAATCCTTGGAGTGAAGTATTGAATTTTGGAGATTGTAAACCATATTGTTTCCTTGTTGTTCAAGCCTAATTAGGCCTAATTAGAGTGGTAGTAGTCCAAATTTGAGGGCTTTGTTTCAAAGTAACTCTATCTACAAATTTGATATGTTTTCAAGTGACATAAAGGGTATATGAAATGGTGTTAAAATTATGGGTGTTAGTTCTACTCAAGAAGTTATGTGGAAAAACCCTTTTTTGAATTACTACTAGGGGAATAGGAGGATTGTGAGAGAATACCACCAAGTTGGGTGCTAAGATTGAAAATTTTGATTAGTTGAGTTAGTGTAGAGGTTACCCAACCTAATCTCCATTAAATTGGTATCAAAGCATAGGTTTGTTATGAAGAAAAAGAATTGAGTTGAAGAAAAGACAAGATGCCTCTAAAGGGAAATGCCATCATTGCTAGAGAAGTGAGTGATTTAAAAGAAAAACATGCAAGGGAGTTAAGACAGGTGAAGGAATCTCATGAAGCTATTCTATCTAGGCTTGCTGAACTTGAGTCAAATCAAAGGAGAGGTGTGGTCGCTAGAGACATGAGTGACCAAGAGGAAGAGGAAGAGGGTGAGAATGGAAACCCTCAGGAAGGATTCCAAGAGGAAGAGTTGGATCCTAATGAATTGAGAATGGAAAGGTTGTTGAAGGTTGTCAAAGGAGACACTCCTAAGGTGAAGATGGATTTACCCATGTATGGAGGGAAGTTGGATAGTGAAGATGTGCTAGATTGGATTGGGGCAATAGATAACTATTTTGAGTATGAAGAGATAGCAGAAGACTAAAGGGTGAAATTTTCCAAAAAAAAATTGAAAGTCCCTACCTTAACTTGGTGGGATTATGTGCAAGAAGAGAGGTTGAAGAAGGGAAAGTCAAAAATTTCCTCTTGGGATAAAATGGTGGCTAAAATCAAGAGCCAATTTCTACCCAATAATTATGCTATTCAAACATTCATAAGTCTCCAAAACCTCAAACAAAAGGATATGGATGTGATGGCTTATACAAAGGAGTTTCACAAACTAAGTATAAGGGTAGGTCGTGTGGAGGCTAAGGTGGAGAAATTAGAAAGGTACAAAAATGGGTTGAAGTTCAACCTACAAAATGAGTTAAGCCTTACCACCCCAAGAAGAAGAGAAGTTGAAGAGAAGGTAGGAGAAGCAAGGTAGAGGCAGAGGAAGAAGTTTCAGAGGGAGAGGAACATTTGGAGGAAGAGGTCAACCCCAAAAATAACAAGGAGAGACAAGACAACATCAAGAACAAAATTCTGATACAAGGGGCAGTTTCAGGGGAAGGAGATCAAATAGTAGGGGCAGATTTGGAGGTCAAGGAAGAGGATCAAATGCATTCACAGGAAGGTGTTATCAGTGCAACAAGTTTTTCCATCAAGCATGTCAATGTCTAAAAAGGCAGTCCTCTACTTCACATGGAGGAGAAAGGAGAACTCAATTGGTTTAAGAAGAGGATATTGAGAGTGTAAACTCTCCATCACAACATGCTGCTCCAAAAATAGGTGAATATTTGATGGTAAGGAGAACATTGATCAAAGTTCCTATGGTGAAAGAACCTCCACAAAGGAAATATCTCCTTAGGAGCATATGTAAGTCTCAAAGTAAGGTTTTCAAAGTTGTTATTGATTTAGGTAGCATAGATAATTTGGTTTCTCTTGAGATGGTAGAAAAGTTGAAAATGAAAAGGACACCACATCCTACTCCTTACAAGGTCTCCTAGTTGAACAAGGGACAATCTAGGTCCTAGTAAAAGAAAAAACTTGGGTGGAATTTAACATAAGAGGGTACAAGGACAATATTTTGTGTGACATCATCCCAATGGATGTTTGTCATTTTATTTTAGGGAGACCCTAGCAATATGACATGAAGGCTAAACATTATTGGAAAATGAATAACTATGTAATAAAAAATGATGGGATCTCATTCACCCTCACATCATTGCCAGATGAAGGCCTAGATAGACAAGTAGGTTCAAGTGTAATGCTGGTAGGAGAAAAGGAGTTTTTGAAAAACATGAAGGAAGAGGGTGGAGAAGGCTTTGACATTGTAATCAGACCAAAAACTATGTTGATAGTAGCAAAGGTTGATGATGTGCCTAGAGAGGTCCAAACATTGTTGAATAATTATAAGGACATTGTGGTAGATGAACTTCCTAGCTCTTTACCGCCAATCCGAGATGTGAGTCACCATATAGATTTCATACCAAGGGAAAAACTACCTAACAAAGCAACATATACAATGACTCCAAAACAAAATGAAGAGATTAGGAAGCAAATCCAAGAGTTGCTTGGTAAGGGCTTAATAAGAGAGAGTCTTAGCACATGTGTTGTTCCCACTATTTTGTCACCAAAGAAGGAAGGAGATGGGAGAATGTGCATCGAATCAAGGACCATTAACAAGATTACCATAAGATATAGGTTCCCCATACCAAGAATGGAACACTTGATTGATTGTCTAGGAGGGACATGTTATTTTTCTAAGATAGACCTCAAAAGTGGCTACCACCAAATCAGAATTAAAGAGGGGGATGAGTGGAAAACTTCCTTCAAGAAAAATGCAGGGTTATATAAATGGCTTGTCATGAATTTTGGGCTCTCAAATGCACCAAGTTCCTTTATGAGATTAATGAATGAAGTCCTAAAACCATTCATTGGTAAGTTTGTGGTTGTCTATTTGGATGATATTCTCATTTTTAGCAAAACTAAAGAGGAACACTTGCAACATTTAGACTTGGTTTTGAAAAGATTGAACGAAGAAAAGTTGATGATAAACTTGAAGAAATGTGAATTTATGAAGGAAGAATTAGTGTATATTAGCTTTGTAATCTCAAAGGGCTCTTTGAAGATGGATCCTAGTAAGGTGGAAGCAATTCTCAATTAGACCACTCCTACAACAATAAGTGAGGTAAGAAGTTTCCACACCCTAGCCATATTTTACAAAAAGATTGTTAAAAATTTCAGTCACATATGTTCTCCAATCATTGACACAATAAAAGGGGATAAAATAAAGAAGTTTGTATGGTCTAATGAGGTAGAAAAGAGTTTCCAATATTTGAAACGAAGGGTAACACCTCAACCTATCTTAGCATTTCATGACTTTAAAAAAAAAATCACCATTGAATGTGATGCTAGTAGGTATGCCATTGGGGTAGTATTGAGCCAAGACGGCAGGCCTATTGCTTTCTTTAGTGAGAAAATCAATGAGGCAAAGAAAAAATATTCATTTTATGATTTGGAGTTGTATGCTATGGTGAAATCATTGAAGAAGTGGAGACACTATCTCCTTCCTAAATAATTCATTGGTTTTACTGAAAATCATGCTTCATAGTTCCTAAACAGACAAGATAAACTCATCCATAGACATGTGAGGTGGGTGGAGTACCTACAAAGTTTCACCTTCACCATCAAGCATAAGAAGGGGCAGTCAAACAAGGTGGTAGATGCATTGAGAAAAGGGACATTGTTGATCCAAGAAGTTTAGTTACAGGTATGTATGTAGAGGATGATGATTTCAAAGAGATTTATGCTTCTTGTTGTCAATTCAATGGCACTTTTCATGAAGATAATTTTGATTTTCTAATTCAAGAAGGTTTACTATTTAAGGGGGATCAAATTTGTATTCCTAAATGCTATATGAGAGATGATTTGATTAAGGAGAAGCACAATGGTAGCCTTGTAGGTCACTTTGGTGTGGAAAATACTTTGGAACATGTAAGGCACTATTATTGGCAAAAGATGCAAAGTGATGTGAGAAAATTTGTAGAAAAGTGTGTTGTTTGTCAAAGAGACAAAGGTTTTAGTACTAATGCAAGTCTATATCAACCATTACTAATCCCAAATTGACCATGGGAGTCCATCAACATGGATTTTGTGATGGGGTTTCCTAGAACCCAAAGAGGCTTTGATTTAGTGTTTGCTGTGGTGGACCAGTTGAGTAAGATGGCACACTTTATACCATGTAAAAGTACAAATGATAGCTCATACATTGCAAGGTTGTTTTTCAAGGAGGTGGTCAGAATCCATGGATTACCTTTGACCATTGTTTTCGACAGGGATAGTAAATTTGTGGGTCACTTTTGGAGAACCCTATGGAAGAAGCTAGGTACAAATTTGACTTTTAGCTCTATCTATCATCCCCAAAAAGAAGGGAAAACTGAAGTAGTCAATAGAAGCCTTGGAAATCGCCTTAGATGCTTGACAAAGAAACACTCAACACAATGGGATCTAATCCTACTTGAAGATGAGTTTGCATACAATGATTATGTGAATTGAAGTGTTGGTAAAAGTCCTTTTGATATTGTGTATGGATTATAGCCTAGAGGGGTGTTTGAACTTATAGATTTGAGTGGAATGGAAAGGAGGAGTGATGAGGGTGAGGAGTTTTCATTTTCCATGAAATAAATACACCAGTGGGTCAAGGACAAACTCCAAAAAAGTGTAGAAAAATAAAAGCATGATGTTGATAGGAAAAGGA
>VDFB02292412.1:436922-475459 GCA_007258455.2 Sequoia sempervirens
AAAGTCACAAGCCCAAATGGTAAGCAACTTATGCAATCTAGGGATTTTTGTTGCATTGAAGGGAGCCAAATATTGTGCATAAACTTAAGGGTACGATGCTACACCTTGGCACTAAGAACATTTCCAAAACTCAAGTAAAAGGGTGGCTTCTAACTAGTTTGGTTAATAGAAACAACTCGAGGACATGCCACCTTGTGAGCATCCAAAAAGCTACTAAAAGCTCTAACTACCTTACTTGGGGCACTTATACTCAAAAGTACCTCCCTTTTCTAAATGGCATTGTATGGCTAAGGCCTACATAGCATGAGGAATATGATTTTCATTGCATCCTTTTATATATTGGCCTGAGGGAAAAAACCAATTGGAGTCACCAAGGAGTTCTTTGTACAAATGTGTCTCACTTGGTAGACCCCTCTAAGGGTAAACAAAAGCAAGAAAAGTATTTTTTTTTTATCTCCAATATCACACAAGGAATGAGGAGAGAGCATACACAACACCTTTTTCTCACACTCACATGGTGTTCATTAACCTTAATCAATCAAAATGTGTGGGTGATGATGCAAGTGTTAAGAGATGTTTTTTATTCTCAAGATCACCTAAATGGTGTGAGAGAAGATCATACACACCTCTAAAACAAAACAAAAAACAAAAAAACAAAGAAGATAATGATTTATTTTAGGTCCCCAAAGTAATATGTGAAAGAAGACACTAGATGCAATTTTTTTGTCAATTTTAGAGCTAATGAGTGAATATGAAAGGTCAATTGTAAGCCCCAAATCAATGTAGTATACATTTTTTTATAAATTTTAGACCATATGAGTGAATATGCAAGTTGTGTTCTTTTTAAAACATGAGTGGGATAATGCAAATTGTTGTAAAATTTAACCAAATGAGTGTGTATGCAAGTCAATTTTAACCAAACGAGTGTGAACAAAATGAAATTACAAAATGAGACAAGACGATAAGTTAAAAAATCAAATGAAAATTCCTCCTTTCTAAATGTACCACATGTTACAAATCATATATTGGTATCAAAAAATCCCTAAGCTACCAAATGCAAGAAAAACATAATTAAAAATTCCTAAAAACATGCAAGATTCTAGAAAATAGGTAATTGCATCATTGTAATTGATAGTTATGGATCACTAGTTATTGACAGTTATGATGCAGGACCAGTCAACTATAGCTTAATAGATGGAGACTACATTGACAAATGTAGTGAAATCTATAATAGTTGCATCATTTCCCTCAACAGTTGCAACAAATGAACCTAAAGCTTCAAATAAACAACAAAAAAAACTAATTTTGACAAAACTAGAAACCAAGATGACCTAATATGATTTTAGATGATAAAACTTGAAATCAGTAACTGGAAACCAGAGAAAAAAATCTAAAAATGGATGCAAACTAATGATGTTGTTGGGTCCTAAACAGTTATGGTGATGCCCTAAGCAATTGCATCACATAAACCTATAGCTAGAAAAAACAACAAAAATGACCAATTTCAACCAAGCCAGAGAATAATAATGATGGAAATTTGATGTTAGATGATGGAAACAAAAACTAGAAACTAGAAATATCCAAGAATTCTGAAAATTAAAGCAACCCAAATGATATTTTTGAGTTCTAAACAGTTGTGGCTGTCCAAATGTTGATAGAGTCATATTTTATTTTTGTAGTTGCATCATTTTAGCTTGTAGTTGCATCGCAAACCTGAAAAACTCAAAAATTCTAGAAGTTCTTGCAAGGTCTAGTTAGCTTCACGTTAGCTTCACCAATATAATCTAGGGTAAAATTTAGGTAAAGGTAAGATATCATAAAAACTAAACCTATGAAGCCCTAAACTAACAACATAGCACAATCCAACATAAGAGACACAAACACAAAGTAAATATAACCTATGCCATGATTCTTGACATCCATTGCTCTTTTCCATCTTGCTTGAATGTACTTGATGCCCTTAGATTTGGGTATGCACTAGTAGCCTATGACAATGAGTAGCGAAATATTGAAGATTGTTCTCACACTAACATGTACTTGCATATGAACTAGATGTATGAAAATGACAAGGATAGGGTCTTTTATAGAAAAGACAAATTTGAATGAAGGGTTAAGATTCAATTTAAATAATATGTGACAATCAATGGCTAAGATTGAGAGTTATAGTATGAAATAGGGTTAGGGCAACATTAGGGCCAAGATAAGAATCAATGGCTAAGATTGAATTTTATATTAATCTAATCAAGGGCTCAAATTGAATGAGACAAGAGGATATAAGAATGGCATAGATAATGAGGTTGGCATAGAAAAAGAGGTTGTAGGAGAAATTCAAATAATTATAAAATTATTTTTTTTGCAGGAAAGTGAATAATTAAATACTAAAAGCATTATTTAGTTAGAGAGGACATATGACAGGTTGAGTTTTTCATTAAATAACAATTTAATTCAAAAGTGGGACATGTGAAGCTCATTTTTGAATTAAATAATAATTTAATTCAAAATGCGAAGAAGATGAAAAATTATTAAGTAATGAAATAAAAAAAATTATTTAATTAAATGACAAAAAAGGCTAGTGAATAATTAAATAATTAAAATAACTATTTAATTATAGTAGAAAGTGATAGGGGTGGTGGGCCTAGCTCAATTGGCTGAAGCATCTTGTTGCAGGCAAGAGGTCATGAGGTCTAGTCTCCCCACCATCACCATGGTACCGAAGGGTGTGTCATACTAGTTTATAGGGGGACGAATAGCCGACTGATTCCTATAGTCTAAAAAATAATAATAGAAAGTGATATAATTAAATAAATAAAATTTATTTAATTATAGTAGAAAGATACATTAGTGATGTAATTAAATAAATAACATTTATTTATTTAATTGAGGAAATACAATATAGTAATGAATTGATTAAATAATTAAAATTATTTAATTAATAGAAGATTTATGACTTTAGAAAATAATCAAATAATTAAATATTATTTAATTATTAGGGATAAAGAGGGAAATTGATGAAGAAATAAAATTTGTAGGTCCAAGAAAATTTTTAGTGTCTACACCTAGGACTCCAAGTATCAATGATGCCTTGTAACTTGTTCCTCAAAACAACATGAGTAATATGAGTTAATATTTATTTGTACCCATTCCACATCTCTTCAAGAAGACTCAAAATTCATGACAATTTGTGACGAAAAATATTATCAATCGTATCAAAAAAAATTATATGTTGATCTCTTTTCACCTTCAACTCTAGCTCTTCCTTCTTATAAAGCTCTCTCTTTAATTATTTGATTTCAAAATTTAATGCTACTTTTTTATCTTCTTTTTTACTTGCTAATGATGTAGGAGGTGGAAACAATCCATATACAACAATAATTTGTTCTTGTAAATTCAAATTTTCATAATTAACCCTCTCCAAATCGACTTCCAGTTTCTTAACCCTAGCCTCAATAAATATTGCTAAATTGACTGTCAGAGTGGTTTCTTGTAGGGAATTGGTATCAATCATTCTCCTAACAAATTTTTTTCCATTCAACTCATTTATATTGTCAATAACCTTTGGTTTATTAGTTTTAGGGAAATGGACTAGATAGTTGGGGTTTCATGCCTTGGGTTGAACCCTGAGCTAAAATATAGGGCATCTACTTGCTCTTCTAATGTTAATACTAGGTTATTCTCATCATGCCTTCTAATGGTATCAGATGCAATGTAGATGATATCTCCCATCTTGGTAACAAAAGGAAACCGCCCTTCTTTATAATTTTTCTTCCCTATTTTGGAGTCATGTCTACCATTTCCTTGTTAACCTTGTCCTAAAATTTAGTAATGATTTCTTCTCTCTTTCCTCAGTGAGAATCTAATCGTCAAAGATTTGGTTCAACTCCTAACCTTTTCTCTTCAAGATACAACATCTAAATATTTTGGTAGTGATGAATTTTTTATCTTCCATAAATTTAAAAAGTACAAGGGTTCTCACAGCATCTACCAACTAATCACCTATATCAAAACAGATTAACATCCTTGTTGAGGATGCTCTTTCTACACCTACGAGGGTGCAATACTTGAAGAAAGTTTGAATATTATATAAATTCACTAGGATCAATTGGGTAATCAAACAAAGACCCAATAGGAGGAGCTACTTGTTTTAGGGTCACAACATTCTTTAGAATTGGCTGATCTATTGCATGGGATTAGGATGGACCAAGTTCATCATTTTATATATTTCTTAATGGAACATTTTCCACTAGGTTAGTTATGCCATCCAACATCATCCTTATTCTCAAGATAGGATCCTGAATGTTAGTATAATCCCGTTTATAACAAGGATTTTCTCACTTCCTTATTTCTTCAACAATTTGAATCTTAATGAATTTCTCTCTAATTTTCATGGCTTTTGAAGTAGAGGGGAAATTTTTGACTAGATCCTCAATAGAATCAAACTTAATAATAAATGTAGAAAACTTATACTATGTCCCAATATTGTGACTAAAATTCTTAGGATAAAATTTCCTAGCCTTATCAAACTTCATCCTATATGGTAACTTTTTGTTAAGAATCAATTCCAACCCTTCTCTAGATGTAACCATGAAGTCTAAGAAAATAAGGGTAGAGAAAATAATTGCATGTTCTTTGTAGTTTCTGAAAAGAGTCTTATCAACCTCATTCTATTTCCAAATTATTTCTAAATATTCAATTTTTTCAAGGATTGAATTTGGAAAAATATGTGGGGCCATTGGACGAGACCCATAACCCTTGATGAGAGTTGAATATAAATGGATGAACCACTCTCCTCAATTATGGTAAAAACCTGACTCAGGTTGGAATTTCTTTGGCTTTAAAAACCTTCTCACTCCCTTTGATAGGCCTTATTCAATTACATATGCTAAATTTGTGAGGATAGATATAACAAGATATTGTTCAAAAATGTAATAATTGAAGGTCTCACAATTATTTTCCCTCATATATACCTATTCCTAATTAGGGTCCCAAATTTGTCTCCCATCATACAACAATATATGACACAATAAGGAGTACAATTTAAAGTATATAATGTTGGAATATTTGTAAAGGGAAGTCAAATCCTTATGAATATCCTTAGCAATGAACCCTACATAGTCATATGGTATGTTTACATTCCTGCTCTAGATGTCAACAACCAAAACCATGAAATTTACTAGCATTTGAGTTTTGAAATCAACTCCCAGTACCTGACATAGAGAAAATATATCTTTTGAAAGTATCCCTAAAAAATGTGATAATTAAAAGGCTCTAGGTAACCTCCAGTAAACCTCTAAAATTATCCTCTCAACCCTCTTTATCTAAAACTTGGTAGCCATTTTACTCTGTAGCTATCCCTCAATTTTTGATATTCCCTTTTGAAAGATCCCAAATCAATTTCCAAATGAGCATTCATGTCGAGGCCAAAAACTTCACAAATAAATTCCTTATCTAATTTTACCATAGTTCCACCATTCTTGATGATAATTCTGCTAGTGTTGGGATTATATGACTTGGCCATAGCCCTGACTAGGTCAACATTGATGAAAAAAATTGTTTGTACCAATTTCCCAACTCTAATCTCCAAATGTTTTATTTATTTTTTGGTAAAAGGCAGGTTATTCCTATAAATATTAATTTATTAAAATATATACAAAAACATGCTTCATATTGCCACTTGAAAATGACAATAACACTTAAGCCTATGAGTTTTAAACACATTTAATCCAAGAACATGGTAATGACACTTATATTATGCTTCCTGAACCATAATACATATTTTCATGATCCCAATCCTAGTAACATGATACTGATGCATGTACCATATTCCTTGAACTAGATATCATACTTGTAGTAGACTTTTAGACTGATAACATTGATATTTTAATCCTAATACAAGATTAACTATACCCAATACGAGCATAAAAAAATTTGACAATTGAAAACATGCTCTGACAAAATCTTCCAGAATTAGGAAATGTTGTTTTCATTCTTCCATGCACACAGGGGAATTCTAATCTTGACCTTCTTCCATGTTTCCATTCCCCTTTCATATCCACCTTTTCCATTCCATTCCATTCCATTTCTCTTTTATGTCCACTTCATTTCTTTCCATTCCTCCATTTATATTATTATGTTCCATTATTCCTCTGTCCCTATTCCTTCCTTTCCACCACCCTATGCCTTCCATATTTCCATGAACCACCATTATGGAATACCCAGTCCCTTTTTCCATGTCTCTTCATCCATTCCATCCATTTCCTTCCTTGTCCATCCACTCCATACCTTTAAGATAGTGCCTATTCCATCTGTCTTCCACTGGGCTTCCGTTCAAAGTCTTCATGTTAAAACCCCTCCTTGGGCTCCCTCCTTCCTTCATCTTCCATTGTCCTTATTTATGGTCCGTTTCATTATTTCCTTCCTCCATTCCATCCACCACTATGGGCATTATTCCTTAAAAGTTCCACTATTCCATGTTAAATAAAACCTGTGTCCATCCTTCTTATGCTGGTGCCTGGGAATAAGCCATCCGTGTCTTCTTCTTCTTCTTCTTCTTCTTCCTCTTTTCTTCTTCTTCTTCTTCCTCTTCTTCCTCTTCCTCTTCCTTCTCTTCTTCTTCTTCTTCGTCTTCTTCTTGTTCTTCCTTCTTCCTCTTCTTCTTCCTCTTCTTCTTTCCTCTTCCTCTTCCTCCTCTTTCTTCCTCTTCCTCTTCTTCTTCTTCCTCTTCCTCTTCCTCTTCCTCTTCTTCCTCTTCCTCTTCTTCCTCTTCCTCTTCTTCCTCTTCCTCTTCCTCTTCCTCTTCCTCTTCCTCTTCCTCTTCTTCCTCTTCCTCTTCCTCTTCCTCTTCCTCTTCCTCTTCTTCTTCTTCTTCCTCTTCTTCCTCCTCCTCTTCCTCTTCCTCTTCCTCTTCCTCCTCCTCGTCCTCCTCCTCATCCTCGTCCTCGTCCTCATCCTCATCCTTGTCCTCATCTTCATCCTCATCATCGTCCTCATCATCGTCCTCGTCCTTATCCTCCTCATCCTCCTCGTCCTCGTCCTCATCCTCTTCCTCCTCCTCTTCCTCCTCTTCCTCTTCCTCTTCCTCTTCCTCTTCCTCTTCCTCTTCCTCTTCCTCTTCCTCTTCCTCTTCCTCTTCCTCTTCCTCTTCCTCTTCCTCTTCCTTGTCCTCGTCCTCGTCCTCGTCCTCATCCTCGTCCTCATCCTCCTCGTCCTCCTCTTCCTCCTCCTTGTCCTCCTCTTCTTCTTCTTCTTCTTCTTCTTCTTCTTCTTCTTCTTCCTCTTCCTCTTCCTCTTCCTCCTCATCCTCCTCCTCCTCCTCTTCCTCCTTCTCTTCCTCCTCGTCCTCCTCGTCCTCCTCCTCGTCCTCCTCTTCCTCCTCGTCCTCCTCTTCCTCGTCCTCGTCCTCGTCCTCCTCTTCCTCCTCCTCTTCCTCCTCGTCCTCCTCGTCCTCCTCTTCCTCCTCCTCATCCTCCTCCTCTTCCTCCTCCTCCTCCTCTTCCTCCTCCTCTTCCTCCTCCTCCTCCTCTTCCTCTTCCTCCTCTTCTTCCTCCTCTTCTTCCTCCTCCTCTTCCTCGTCCTCGTCCTCATCCTCATCTTGGTCCTCGTCTTCCTCCTCCTCCTCCTTGTCCTCCTCATCCTCATCCTCCTCCTCCTCCTCTTCCTCCTCTTCCTCCTCTTCTTCCTCCTCTTCCTCCTCCTCTTCCTCTTTCTCTTCCTCTTCCTCTTCCTCTTCCTCTTCCTCCTCCTCTTCCTCCTCCTCCTCCTCTTCCTCCTCCTTGTCCTTCTCCTCATCCTCCTGCTCCTCCTCCTCTTCTTCTTCCTCTTCTTCTTCCTCTTCCTCTTCCTCCTCCTCTTCCTCCTCCTCCTCCTCCTCTTCCTCCTTCTTGTCCTCCTCATCCTCCTCCTCATCCTCCTCCTCTTCCTCCTCGTCCTCCTCCTCGTCCTCCTCCTCGTCCTCCTCATCCTCGTCCTCGTCCTCGTCCTTATCTTCGTCCTCGTCCTCCTCTTCCTCCTCCTCTTCCTCCTCCTCTTCCTCCTCCTCTTCTTCTTCTTCTTCTTCTTCCTTCTTCTTCTTCCTCTTCTCTTCCTCTTCTTCTTCTTCTTCTTCTTCCTCTTCCTCTTCCTCTTCCTCCTCTTCCTCTTCCTTTTCCTCTTCCTCTTCCTCTTCCTCTTCTTCTTCTTCCTCTTCTCTTCTTCCTTCCTCTTCCTCTTCCTCTTCTTCTATTCTTCTTCTTCTTCTTCTTCTCTCCTTTTCTTCTTCCTCTTCCTCTTCTTCTTCTTCTTCTTCTTCTTCTTCTTCTTCTTCTTCTTCTTCTTCTTCTTCTTCTTCTTCTTCTTCTTCTTCTTCTTCTTCTTCTTCTTCTTCTTCTTCTTCTTCTTCTTCTTCTTCTTCTTCTTCTTCTTCCTCTTCTTCTTCTTCTTCCTCTTCCTCTTCCTCTTCTTCCTCTTCTTCTTCTTCTTCCTCTTCTTCTTCTTCTTCTTCTTCTTCTTCTTCTTTTGTGTCTTTTTCTTCTTCCTCCTCTTCTAAGTGTTGGCAATAAGAGTTGTTAGGACAATAAATGCATGTAATTTGTTGTATGATTTTCATTGATGTCAAAAGGGCATTGCCAGGTGGTTATTAATAACATTGATGTCTAAGGATGTCATTGATATTAAAAGGATCAAGATCACATATAGAATGATGAAGATTGATAGAGAGAAGAGCATGTTTTGCAAAGTTGCAAAGCTGCACAAAATGTTGTCATGATTTTACACAGATTGTTTATAAAGATTTATAGAGAAAATATATAGCATATTTGTTGTGGGTTTATCAAGTTTATTAGATAAGTTTGATCTCTAAGTTCAAAAGATAAAATATGAGCTCATAAATAAATTATTTCTAATCTCTAGTTTGATTAGGGTTTGTAGATAAACGCTAAAGGTTTTCATTCAACAACACTTTGTGCTTTCTATTTTACAATTGACTGTCAATAGGTAGTTACCGGTTCCTTAAGTAACAACTTAAGCCTTTAATATCATTTGCACAACTAGCCCCTCAACCTTGGTATTACCTTCTTGGAAAGTAATGAAGACTATAATATCTCCTAAGTCTATCGATTAGATATTTGCTCAAGTAAATCAATGGTTGAAATATGTGATTAACGATCAGGAAACTCTATTGAATGCACAAGACAAATAAGAGGAGGGGTGAATCAATTGTACCTTAAAACTTCAAAACCCTCATACACATTCAAATCTACATTAATACAATTAACCCTTAATCTGTTATAATGATTTACATGGAAAGAAAATAATAGAAACTGAATCAAATCAACACCATGCACAAGAGAACACTAGATTTACATGGAAAATATAAGATGGGAAAAATTGTGATGAGTATTATCTCACAATATAAAGTAATATCAACACCAAATATAATAGGACTCACTACTGGAGGGATCACTACCAAAAGGCTCACTACAAGAATAGAAAAGATGATAAAGAAGAATATTACATAGAGAGATCCAACACAATATCACAAACACCTTCACAACATAACTATTCAAATTTTAGACACTTACTAATCACTACATCCAACAATCTAATACATGAAAGATCACACTGCACTTCTCAAATTCACATTCTAATACTTTGCACTTCATATAATTATCATCTTACTTGTCTATGTTCACATCCCTCAACAACTCAACTCATATTTATATAATCCTTAGGCTTGAAACCACTCCTCAGGGTCGGCTATGCACATCAACCATGCAAATTCAAATTAGGTCAACACCAAAACACTTTTGTGGAAAATAGAAGTGACCCAAATCTATAACACCATGCTACAACACACTTCTACAAATAATAAACATCCATCTCAATTAGTGTAAACACCAAGGTTTTTTATTACCCATGTAAACACCATTAAAATTTAAGTATACACTTCCTTTGATTCAACAACTCATAGAAAATAAATGTCACCTAAACAAAATTTGGAATATTCTAAAAACACCCTAAAATTGAGCAAAATCCTTTTCAAGAACTTACACTTGAGGAATGTACACACCTAGTACACTCAACCAATTCTTCCATACACTAAAACTTAAGAATTTGAATTCAAACCTTGAAAAACTTTGACTGAAGAAAGATATCAATAATAAACAAACCTTCAGATCTGTAAGGCCTAAAACCAAATTGTAGAGAAACACATAGCAAAAACATTTCTCTTAGACACCTCTATAATACATTGTTCACACACTGCCAAACACAACCTCTTCTGCACAATGATCTAGCAAACCAAATTCTAAATACAACACCTCTGAACACCTCTAATAAAACTATCTAAAATGAATAGGTAGATCTTCAACCTAGAAGAAATGTAGAGAAACACTAGAACACTATTCTACAACCCAAAACAACACTACAACACATTGTTTCCTCTTTTTATCAAATTTTCTCAAAAGCGATTGGAAACTAAGCATTAGGAACACATCTTCATCACCTTCAGTACTTCCTTATTACCACCAAGCCAAATAAAACATAGCAAATCAACCATATTCCCATAGATAGAAGCTTATCAAAGAAACACTAGAGGTTGACATCAATAGCTTACTAATGACAACATAATGCAACTAATCAAGCATCGTCAATGCAACAACACATACTCTTTCAATAATATTCTAATCATCAATGACAAGAAAATCTTGTTGACATCAATGACAACACCAATTTCTCATACTTGCATCAATCTCACCCTTTTCATTGATGGAAACACATGATGTGAAAAAAAATCAACAACAACAGCTTTGCTCCATACCTATTTCTTTTTCTCTTTTCTTGTTACTCACACTCCCTCTTGCTATATTGTTCTCTCCTCATTTGACAACTAATTTTTTTCACATGATTCTCTCTCTTGTATTCTTTTTCACATGACTCTCTCTACCCCTTTGATATCAATGACAAAGGACAAAAAATTTGCATTACTTATGTTTCTCCTTTGATATCAATCAACCTTTTAACAATTGCTCTGCAACTTCTATTCCTTTACTACTTAGTATACTCCCTCTCATTCAATCCCTTGTTTTGGTGTTCCCACCTCCACAAATAACCAAATAGCCACAAAGTATAGAAAGTGATGAAGAAAGTAGAAGAAATAGTAGAAAGTACAAAAAACTAGTACAATACTCAATGAACAAGATGATGCAAAGAGCAATAAACAACGAGAAATATCTCATTCATAGCTACAAGCACTCAAGACAAGTAGTGGAAGGAAGAATCTTGAGGATTCTCCAAAAATAGCATTGTTGTGATGAGAACATGGTGTGGGAATCAAAACTAGCAGCTTGCAACCAAGAATAAGTGGTGTAAGAATTGTAAAATCAACTTAGAATGCAAGAGAGAGTGACTAGAATGAGAATTGAGCTAGAGAGATTCCAAGAGAGTGAATGAAGGTGAAAGAATGGATTTGAACTAGCAAAAGGGATGCAAAAGACCCATTTTTTTCGGTAAAGGATGCAAGAGACATTACACTTTGTATCCAATGGAATATATAATGTCTCTACAGAATCTAAGGACAAAAATCCTATTAGGAAAAAAATGTGGCATGTAGAAGTCTACGCAGTGTTCATGCATCCCTAATAGAGATTCCTCCATTGACACAAAATTATATGGCTAGGTGGAAGGAGTGAGGTGGTAATTGTGAAATTGCATCATTGGGCTTACATTTTCTAAGGTAGGGTGAGGAAAGGGGTAATTTATCTAGGGTTATGAATTCGTTCCATTACAAGCACCAAACAAAATTTTTGAGCTTCTTCAATAGCAAAAAAAAATTGACTATAGGATTTAGGCAGAGTTCTTAGTACCTTATTTACCACCTCATCCTCTTCAAAATGTACACCAAGGCCTTTGATGGAAATGAAAACTTCATCCATTTTATGCATGTAGCTTGTAATATTTTTATTTGAGCTTCTTCAATATTCTACATTCTCAAATCCTTTCAAAATGTACACCAAGGCCTTTGATGGAAATGAAAACTTCATATTTTATGCATGTAGCTCTGCTATCTTAGCTCGCTTTACTTTTTCATCTCCTTTATAAACACTTTCTAGCATGTAGCTTGTAATATTTTTATCCAAATCTTTCATCTTAGAAATATTTCTAGCTTCTTCCAAATCTCACTAGAAAATTTGAGATTCATAACTTTCACAAGTTCAAAATTAGAAAGACCACTTAAAAGAGTATACCTTGATTTCTCATTGTTCTTAAATTCCTTGATCTCATCATCAATTCTTAGACCATTTACAGGCACAATGTATCTATATTGAATAGACTTCCAACCTCCGAGCCCTAGTGAAACAAGGAAACTTTCCATCCTAGTTTTCCAAAATTCATAATCTAATCCATCAAATAGAGGATCCTCCTTCTTGTGCACCATCCTAGATCTACCTCGAGAAATTAATATATCTTCTAAGGAACCTTTTTCTAATACCAATTGTTGAATGCAAAAAATATTTGAGAGGGGGAGGGTGAATCAATTGTCCATTAAAACATCAAGCCCTCATTAATATTTAGATTCAATTTAACCTTATTATCCTTTAATCTATTGATGCAAGAGGGTACTCCCCTCTACAACCACTCAAATGCTAACTACACAATACAACACACAACATAGCTCACTAAATTTAACTAAATGGGAAAACATTGATTTCATTCATTCAAAATAAAAATGCATTTAACAGATGGCCATCCATGGCCTTATCTTCCTCCAGTCTGTTCCCTCAAGCTCTTGGCTCATTCTCAAATCTCCCTTATTTCTCCCTCTTCTCCTCCTTCCCTTTCCTCCATTAATCTCTTTGTTTCCTCTATTGAATTCCAATCGTGTATGACTGTTGGCATTCTATTATGTCATTTTAATGTTGGCCCTTGATCCCAGAGAAGATCTATGACTACAATGATACATTGTAGTCTTTTCACACCGGTTACAAATGTCTGTGAGGTGGTGGTTAACCTATACCGATCAGGTTGACTACCCACTGCAATGTCATAGGTGATCTAATCCTTGCTCGTGGGGTGACGATAACCTCCAGCTCATCCCAAAACACCACTAGTGGTTCATTCCTTGCACGTGAGGTAGTGGTATCCCCACACTACCACAATTGGTGACATATCCCATCGTGGGGTAGTGCAATCCTCATTCTACCACAATTGTTGATAAAGCTTCTTATGGGGTAGTGATATCTCATGCTACCTAGCCATCCATTCCAACTAGAGTGGGGTAGTGGTGTCCCCACCTAACCACAACTACTCACACAACCTATCATGGAGATGTGGTAAAGGCACTCAATGCCACCATTTTCTAATAAAAATAAATTCCTACAATTTTTTCTTGACATCAAGGTTTTGCGAAGTTGAGAAATGCTAAAGAGCAACAAACTAGAACAAACCAAAACTAAAAATTAAACCTTTTTTTTTTTTTGGGTGATGTTGATTGCTATTTTTCCTAGATGCCCTTGCATCAGACATGTCAGGTAGAAATATTGTAAGCATAGGCTCATAATAGAAAATTTGAGTGATAGAACCACCCTTCTAGGTTAAAATCAACCTATAGTGAACTCCTTCACTATCCAAGTGTTGAAAATCAATCTTTCTCTTTCCTCCTCCAACATTGTGCCAAAACACGAACTAACTCCCTCTAGCAACACTATAACTTTCTCCTTTTTCCCATCATGGGCTCATGTGCACCAAAGCCTGACCTCCTCTACAAAATACTTTTCACACTCCTCTCCTCTTTTGTGGGTTCAAAACAACCTCTAACCGTCCACTAAGCCACTAAAACTCTGCGGCATCCTCAACCATCTCTATATACAACCACACAACATCCACTATAGGCTCTTGTCCTCTATCCAATTCACCTTTCACTACCACATCAAAAAGAAAAATATCATCACAAAGTTTTACCTCATCTTTATTAATAGTTACAACATTCACTTCCTTCTTTCCTTCTTCTCTCGCCATGCCTTCTTCATGACATGTCTCAACTGCTACTTCTTCCATAGGGGCTACTCTCTCATATTCCTCCATCCAACTCAGAATACAATACTCCTTTTTCTTGTCCTCTTTCTTCATCTCAATATTCTTCACCACTTTTCTCTCACTCTTTCCTACACACTTTCTACTTCTTATTGAACCATCTTTCCCATTTTTTCACAAATGATCTGTCTAAACTTCTCAAACATTTCACCCTCAAATTTCTCCCAATACCACTCCCAAAATAGTATCTGCATGGGTCCCCTCACGACCCATCCCATCTTGTCTACTAGAATATTCCACAACTCAAACTCCCTATCTATGACCACCAAAAAATTAGAATCAACACTCACTACCTCTACAGATTCCCCCTACAACAAACTCTCACCACTATCCTCTACCGAACAAGATTTGGAAGATGCACCCTCACAATCTCTTCTACCCACTTCCTCTTAGTGGAAGATATTTGTACACCTTATACCTCACCTCAACTGTGTTGGAGGATAGTCAACATGATTCCCATAGAACCAATGGCCTCTCAAGGCTTCTTCACTCTTCACAAAATCTTCACCCACAGTCCTGGTGGATACTCTCGATGCTCAAGATTACCCATTTTGATTCCAATTGATACAAGAGGGAACTCCCATCTGTAACCAATCAAATACTAACCATAAATGCAACACAAAACACAGTTCACTAAATTCAACTAAATGAGAATCTCTTTTACAAATGACCATCCATGGCCTTATCTTCCCTATAACCTATTCCCTCAAGCTCTCAGCTTGTTCTCAGATCTCCCTCATCCATCCCTCTTCTCCTCCATACCTCTCCTCTTTTCATCTCTTTTTTTCCTCTACCAAATTCTAATCATGTATGACCATTGGAATTTTGTTATGTCTGTTTGAATATTGTCCCTTCATCCCAGAGAAGATCTACGACTACAACGTTACACCATAGTCCCACCACATCAATTACTAACATCTATAGGGTGGTGGTTAACCTATATCGGTCAAATAAAATACCCACCACAATGCCACATGCAACCTAATCCCTTTCTATGGGGCAACGCTAACCTCAAATTCATTCCGCAACACCATTGGTGGTTCATTCCTTGACTGCAGGGTAGTGGTATCCTTGCACTACTGCAACTAGTGACATAGCCTATCATGGGGTAGAAGTATCCCTATGCTACCATAACTATTGACAAAGATCATCGCATGGTAGTGATATCTTGTGCTACTATATCCAACCATTCCAACTAGCACGGGGTAGCAATGTCCCCGCCTAACTATAGCTTCTCACACAAACTACTATGGGGATGCAGTAAAGGCACTCAATTCCACCATTTTTTGATGAAAATTAATTCCCACAATTTTGTCTTAACATCAAGGTTTTGTGAAGCTAAGAAATGCCAAAGAATAGAAAACCAGAACAAACCAAAACTAAAAAATTAAACTTGAAAATGTTTTTGGGTGATGGTGATTACTAGTTCACCTAAATGCTCCTACATCATATGCTAGAGTGATTTAGCATGTAAACAAATAATAAAAACTAAAATATAAAAACACCATACAGAACAAAACACTATATTTACATAGAAAGCCCAAGAAGGGAAAAACTACGATGAGGATTATCTCACAATATAAAGTAATTGCAAAATAAATAAAAAATAGGCTCATTGCTAGAGGGATCACTACCCAAAATAAAAAGGGCTCACTTCTAATGGTTCACTTCCAAATTACATAAATAAAGAAAGAAGATTGTTACAATGAAAAATCCATCTCAGAGCAACATAAAAGTTCCACCACTACACCACTAGTACATTCACACTCTCTTTCAAGAATGTAGACATCTTCTTCTCATTGCTTGCAATAGTCTTAATCATTAAATCTTGAACTACACATCACAATTTTTCACTTCACATCATAATTCACATTACACACACTTCATGCATACGTCCTCCATTAACTTAGCACACATATATAATCATCACAACCTTGAAGATAATTTACAAGGTTGGTTACACACCTCAAATGTGCAAATTAAAATTAGGTTGGCACTAAGCATTCATGCAATGGATAGGAATCAAAGAAGACCACATCACACCTTAACTCATACCTAAATCCATAAATATACACAATTCCATGCTTCCAAAAACACCAAAGCATTTCCACAATTAGTGTAAACACCCAAGGTCAGCCAAACCTATGGAAACACCATTAAAATTTTAAGTACACACTTCCTTTTATCAAAGGACAACTTGTGAACCACACAAAAAAATTAAACACAGTCTAGAATATTCCATCGACACCCTAAAATCCAAAAAATTATTTCACAACAACTTTCACCTAAAGAACACATTCATCCTATAAACCTAGTTAACTTTCCACATACTATAACTAATGATTCCAAATTTATGGAGCATCAAAACTCAAACAACTTAGATTGAAGCTAGGTATGAGAAATGTAAGAATGACATCATATTTGCAAGACCATAAACCATACAATAAATAAATGCAGAGCAAAACCATTTCTCTTAGACAACACAACTTTCATAGTTCACATAGTACTGAACACAACTTTCTCTACACAATGATCTAGAACCTAAAACTATGGATATAATGCCATTGAACACCTCTAATCAACATATCTAAACTACACAAGAATATATTCATTATAGAATAAATGTAGAGCAAGAACCATAACACTATTCTACTACACTGAACACTTTTTAACACACTATTTTCTCTTCTATTCATGTTTTCTCAAAATCACTTTGAAACAAAGCACCAAAAATACATTCTTATCATTTGCAACACTTTCTCATCACCACCAAACCAACTACAATTCAAAAAATCTACCACACACATGCTTATCAAGGTAACACTAGAGGTTAATAATAGTGAGATTGCTAATGACAACATAATGCAACTAATCAAAGCATCTAAAAGGTGAGACTTCAATGCAACAACATAGATCTATTGGCATAAATTACAACACAAAATACATAGACTTATAACACATGGAAATTCAACTTCAAGTTCAACTATTCACTTGGACTAATAGGAGAATTAGTGAATATCTTATCCAAGTAAAGCTGAACCATTTCTTGATTTCACCTAATTAGGACTCTGTTAGCAATCTAAACCATTTTTATTTACCTAGAACTATTTCAAACCATAACCCTCTTTAGGATTGAAAAAATTGTACTCCTTTTGGCCCTTTCCCCTTCAATTATGAGATCATGTAGGCTTTTTATCCTATTTTCAAAGATTATATCTTTAATTGGTGGAATATCCTCATTCATGGTTTTGTTATTTTAGGGTGAATTAGAAACTTAAATCTATGAAAAATAAAGTGAAAGGTTGGAATAGGCTAGTATTTGTAGATGTTTTTCACTATATGAAAAATCTTCCTACAAATCTAATGGATATTAAGAATAAAATGTCTTTTGATGATTTCAATGAGGAAACCTATCAAGATAAGGTGTTATGTTTTGATTGGAATAATATTTTAGAAAAGGATGAAATATTTTAGAAACAAAAATTTAGAATCCAATGGCTGAAAGGAGGTCGCAACTCTGCTTTTGACATTTATCTTCTCTAAAGCATAGGAAGAGTAATTCAATATCTGAAATTGTTGATGGAAATAGGTATGAGGGTAATATTGATGAACATTTTGTGAATATATCCTTTGATTACTTTCAATCTTGAATGATGAAACCAAATTCTGACCATTTTGCTACATTAGAAGGGTAGATGTTGAACAACATCCTTGTTTCTTTATCCAAAGAAGACAATTCCCTCCTCTTAAGGCCGGTGACAAGTGAGGAAGTTAGGACTAATTTTTTTATGTGGACTTTTAAGGATCCTAGAATCAATGGTTTCCTCTAGATTTTTTCAATATTTTAGAGATATTGTTGGGGAGGATGTTTTCTTGTAAGCTAAAGACTTGCTCAAATTTGGGAAATATTTGAAATGATTAAATAATACTTTCCTTGCTCTTATCCATAAAAATATTAACACCTCAAACATGGATAATTTTATGCCCATCCACCTCCTTAATATTATTTATATGATCTTTTATAGAGTTCTTGTAAATAGGCTAAAACCTCTTTTGGGGGAATGATTAATAACTATCACAAAGATTTTTTTCTATGTTGCCAAATTTTGGATTTGTTGTTTCTACTCATGAAATTCTACACTCTATGAATAGGAGTAACAACTTTGGAATGTATTTTAAGCTAGAAATATCTAAAACTTATGATAAAGTGTCTTGAAACTTCCTTTTCCAAGCCCTAACAAAATTGGCTCAATGAGTTGTTCATCAACTTTATAAAGGAATAGTGACTATAGTTAAGTACTCCATTCTTGTCAATGGAGTACCTAGAGAAATATTCAATGTTGAAAGGTTGATTAAATGGGGTGTCCCTTTAGCTCTTTATATATTCATAATGGTTTTTTATGTTATGACTAGGAATATTCTAAAGTTTCTTAATGATGGTCTCCTCAAAGGAATCAAAATTTCCACCTCCCTTAACCCTTTAGCTATTCAACATTTTTTGGATGAAATGATCCTATTTGGGAAAGCTTCAATTGTGGAAGCTAAGAAGCGAAATTTATGTCTAAAAAATTATACTACTATTTTTGGCTAATGCACCAACTGTGAAATAAGTAAGATTTACTTCTTTGATACTAGCCTGGAGTTAAGAAAAAATATTGCTATTCTAGGTTGTGATAGTGCTTCCCTTCTTGCTATTTATATTGGACTCCCTCTTATAGTCAAAGATGTTATTCCCTCATTCTAGAATACAATGTTGGAAAGATTCAAAAAATATAGCTAGTTAGAAGGGTAATCTTTTAAGTCATGTGGGAAAATTCAACTCCTCACTACTACTTGTAAGAGGGAAAATAAAAATAAGGAATGCAACAATGAATCAATACAAATCAATTCAAAACAAGATGAATCCCAACCTACTCATGACATTAAATTGAAAAGGAATGAATTCAACAAGAAATGTTAACAATAAAAGAGAACATAAACGAATTCAAAAGACTACAATGTTACCATCCCATGTCAGAGTATATGCATATTGATAATAGATGTAGGATTGTTTGGATCAATACAAAGCCTCCATGTTTTCTAAAGCTTCAAATCAATGATAATAAGGGTGACCTAGATAAGATGACAATACTTCTCAATCTCTTAAGAATTAAATGCTTAGGGCTTCACTATGAAAATTCCAGGTAGATTATGAGAAGGATGAGGGTTGTTTTATAGATTTTAAGAAATTGAATCAAAAATTGGGATGAAGTGGTGAAAGATCAAGATCAATGGTCAAGTTCCATTGAGAGGAAATAGATTGAAGAGTTAACTCCAATGAATACTAGAAGTGAGTGGGAGTGAACTTAATTTGATTGAATAGTTCACCAGATAGCTTGAATAGTCAATTTCAATTGACTGGGAGAGAGTATTAGTTAAGAGAATTAATTGATCGGTTAACCAAATAGATTGGATAGTCAACTAACATTGGTTATCGAGTCAACAAGAAGAAAGTGGTCATTGCATTTGAGGAAACAATGCATGAGAGCATAATTAATTAAATAATTAATTAATTGCTTGAGGAATGTGCAAGATAAGATTTAATTAATTAATAAAATATTATTTATTAATGGATAATGTTGAGAGGAAAAAAGAGGAATTAAATAATTCAACATAACTATTTAATTTATGCATGGTGGGAAATATATAATTAAATAATTAAAAATAATTATTTAATTTATAAGGGGGGATTGATTTTTTAGTTAAATAATTAATTGATAACTATTTAATTAAAGTAGAAGAATAAGTTAAGTTAGTGACATAATTAATAAATAAGATTTATTTATCCATTCAAGAAGAATAAATAATTAAAGATATAATTTGAAATGAATTAATTAACTAACATAAAGTCATTTAATTAATAATGGAAATATGATTTTAGACAATAATTAAATAATTGAACATTGTTTAATCATTAGGGAAAGATGAATATTAGTGGTAAAATGCTAGTTCGTATGCTAGCACAATTTTAGGTATCTACACTACTCTACAAGGTATTTTTTTTTACTTTACTTGTTTAAGATCCCTAGGCACATTGTTGAAAAAATTAATAAAATCCAAAGAAATTTAATGTGGTATAGTATAGAAGAAAATAAAAAATGGCCCTTATGGTGCAGGGCACTTGGATCTTTTTGTAAATGGGGGTCAAATGTTATTCTTTTGTGATGAGTTATTTTTGTTTGTAATAAGGTCTTTTAATACCATGTTTCATGTTGTGTGTCGGTTTGAGTCATGTGAGGTCAGTTTTGGGAAAAGTTGCCAATTTTGCAAAAAGTTGCACAAGCAACTTTTGCATTTTTGGGTTTCTGACGAGTTGAATCATTGGAATTCAAATGGTAGTTGGAGAATGGTTTTTTTTGGTTTGTAAATATTTAAATATTCCTTATTGTTGGTTGAGGAAAACTTCTGGTGTTGATTTTTGGTGATAAGCAATAAAATACTCTATTTTTCATGTGTTTACAAGTTTTTGCTGCTACACAGGATAGTATGGTCCCGTATGGCCTGAAAATGTTCTAAATTGCATTGGGATTTATGATGGACTAAATCAAATATCATTTTAAATTGATTTCATATGTTTTCATTAAGTTAGGAGAGAGTTAGAGAAATTTTGCTTCAAGCAACCAAAAATCCTAGTTAAGGAGGGTATGATTGAATAAAAATGGTTTTTGGCCCATTCCACCAGTGAAAAGGCCTGATAATTAGTGGAATGGATGTAGGTAAGATTATTTCAGTGTTTTTACTATTTTTAGGAGTAGTTTATGGAGTTGGGTGCAAGTTTGACGAAGCCCTGGCCTAATATCATCATGTATTAGGCTTAGGAGATAGGTAGACCTAGGGTTTTGTAGAAAAGTTGTTTGGAGGTTGTTCCAGTTGATGGAAGTTGCATATGTAGACCCCATGTGACATGCTAGAATCCTTGGAGTGAAGTATTGAATTTTGGAGATTGTAAACCATATTGTTTCCTTGTTGTTCAAGCCTAATTAGGCCTAATTAGAGTGGTAGTAGTCCAAATTTGAGGGCTTTGTTTCAAAGTAACTCTATCTACAAATTTGATATGTTTTCAAGTGACATAAAGGGTATATGAAATGGTGTTAAAATTATGGGTGTTAGTTCTACTCAAGAAGTTATGTGGAAAAACCCTTGTTTGAATTACTACTAGGGGAATAGGAGGATTGTGAGAGAATACCACCAAGTTGGGTGCTAAGATTGAAAATTTTGATTAGTTGAGTTAGTGTAGAGGTTACCCAACCTAATCTCCATTAAATTGGTATCAAAGCATAGGTTTGTTATGAAGAAAAAGAATTGAGTTGAAGAAAAGACAAGATGCCTCCAAAGGGAAATGCCATCATTGCTAGAGAAGTGAGTGATTTAAAAGAAAAACATGCAAGGGAGTTAAGACAGGTGAAGGAATCTCATGAAGCTATTCTATCTAGGCTTGCTGAACTTGAGTCAAATCAAAGGAGAGGTGTGGTCGCTAGAGACATGAGTGACCAAGAGGAAGAGGAAGAGGGTGAGAATGGAAACCCTCAGGAAGGATTCCAAGAGGAAGAGTTGGATCCTAATGAATTGAGAATGGAAAGGTTGTTGAAGGTTGTCAAAGGAGACACTCCTAAGGTGAAGATGGATTTACCCATGTATGGAGGGAAGTTGGATAGTGAAGATGTGCTAGATTGGATTGGGGCAATAGATAACTATTTTGAGTATGAAGAGATAGCAGAAGACCAAAGGGTGAAATTTTCCAAAAAAAATTGAAAGTCCCTACCTTAACTTGGTGGGATTATGTGCAAGAAGAGAGGATGAAGAAGGGAAAGTCAAAAATTTCCTCTTGGGATAAAATGGTGGCTAAAATCAAGAGCCAATTTCTACCCAATAATTATGCTATTCAAACATTCATAAGTCTCCAAAACCTCAAACAAAAGGATATGGATGTGATGGCTTATACAAAGGAGTTTCACAAACTAAGTATAAGGGTAGGTCATGTGGAGGCTAAGGTGGAGAAATTAGAAAGGTACAAAAATGGGTTGAAGTTCAACCTACAAAATGAGTTAAGCCTTACCACCCCAAGAAGAAGAGAAGTTGAAGAGAAGGCAGGAGAAGCAAGGTAGAGGCAGAGGAAGAAGTTTCAGAGGGAGAGGAACATTTGGAGGAAGAGGTCAACCCCAAAAATAACAAGGAGAGACAAGACAACATCAAGAACAAAATTCTGATACAAGGGGCAGTTTCAGGGGAAGGAGATCAAATAGTAGGGGCAGATTTGGAGGTCAAGGAAGAGGATCAAATGCATTCACAGGAAGGTGTTATCAGTGCAACAAGTTTTTCCATCAAGCATGTCAATGTCTAAAAAAGCAGTCCTCTACTTCACATGGAGGAGAAAGGAGAACTCAATTGGTTTAAGAAGAGGATATTGAGAGTGTAAACTCTCCATCACAACATGCTGCTCCAAAAATAGGTGAATATTTGATGGTAAGGAGAACATTGATCAAAGTTCCTATGGTGAAAGAACCTCCACAAAGGAAATATCTCCTTAGGAGCATATGTAAGTCTCAAAGTAAGGTTTTCAAAGTTGTTATTGATTTAGGTAGCATAGATAATTTGGTTTCTCTTGAGATGGTAGAAAAGTTGAAAATGAAAAGGACACCACATCCTACTCCTTACAAGGTCTCCTAGTTGAACAAGGGACAATCTAGGTCCTAGTAAATGAAAAAACTTGGGTGGAATTTAACATAAGAGGGTACAAGGACAATATTTTGTGTGACATCATCCCAATGGATGTTTGTCATTTTATTTTAGGGAGGCCCTAGCAATATGACATGAAGGCTAAACATTATTGGAAAATGAATAACTATGTAATAAAAAATGATGGGATCTCATTCACCCTCACATCATTGCCAGATGAAGGCCTAGATAGACAAGTAGGTTCAAGTGTAATGCTGGTAGGAGAAAAGGAGTTTTTGAAAAACATGAAGGAAGAGGGTGGAGAAGGCTTTGACATTGTAATCAGACCAAAAACTATGTTGATAGTAGCAAAGGTTGATGATGTGCCTAGAGAGGTCCAAACATTGTTGAATAAGTATAAGGACATTGTGGTAGATGAACTTCCTAGCTCTTTACCGCCAATCCGAGATGTGAGTCACCATATAGATTTCATACCAAGGGAAAAACTACCTAACAAAGCAACATATACAATGACTCCAAAACAAAATGAAGAGATTAGGAAGCAAATCCAAGAGTTGCTTGATAAGGGCTTAATAAGAGAGAGTCTTAGCACATGTGTTGTTCCCACTGTTTTGTCACCAAAGAAGGAAGGAGATGGGAGAATGTGCACGAATCAAGGACCATTAACAAGATTACCATAAGATATAGGTTCCCCATACCAAGAATGGAACACTTGATTGATTGTCTAGGAGGGGCATGTTATTTTTCTAAGATAGACCTCAAAAGTGGCTACCACCAAATCAGAATTAAAGAGGGGGATGAGTGGAAAACTTCCTTCAAGAAAAATGCAGGGTTATATAAATGGCTTGTCATGAATTTTGGGCTCTCAAATGCACCAAGTTCCTTTATGAGATTAATGAATGAAGTCCTAAAACCATTCATTGGTAAGTTTGTGGTTGTCTATTTGGATGATATTCTCATTTTTAGCAAAACTAAAGAGGAACACTTGCAACATTTAGACTTGGTTTTGAAAAGATTGAACGAAGAAAAGTTGATGATAAACTTGAAGAAATGTGAATTTATGAAGGAAGAATTAGTGTATATTAGCTTTGTAATCTCAAAGGGCTCTTTGAAGATGGATCCTAGTAAGGTGGAAGCAATTCTCAATTAGACCACTCCTACAACAATAAGTGAGGTAAGAAGTTTCCACACCCTAGCCATATTTTACAAAAAGATTGTTAAAAATTTCAGTCACATATGTTCTCCAATCATTGACACAATAAAAGGGGATAAAATAAAGAAGTTTGTATGGTCTAATGAGGTAGAAAAGAGTTTCCAATATTTGAAACGAAGGGTAACACCTCAACCTATCTTAGCATTTCATGACTTTAAAAAAAAAATCACCATTGAATGTGATGCTAGTAGGTATGCCATTGGGGTAGTATTGAGCCAAGACGGCAGGCCTATTGCTTTCTTTAGTGAGAAAATCAATGAGGCAAAGAAAAAATATTCATTTTATGATTTGGAGTTGTATGCTATGGTGAAATCATTGAAGAAGTGGAGACACTATCTCCTTCCTAAATAATTCATTGGTTTTACTGAAAATCATGCTTCATAGTTCCTAAACAGACAAGATAAACTCATCCATAGACATGTGAGGTGGGTGGAGTACCTACAAAGTTTCACCTTCACCATCAAGCATAAGAAGGGGCAGTCAAACAAGGTGGTAGATGCATTGAGAAAAGGGACATTGTTGATCCAAGAAGTTTAGTTACAGGTATGTATGTAGAGGATGATGATTTCAAAGAGATTTATGCTTCTTGTTGTCAATTCAATGGCACTTTTCATGAAGATAATTTTGATTTTCTAATTCAAGAAGGTTTACTATTTAAGGGGGATCAAATTTGTATTCCTAAATGCTATATGAGAGATGATTTGATTAAGGAGAAGCACAATGGTAGCCTTGTAGGTCACTTTGGTGTGGAAAATACTTTGGAACATGTAAGGCACTATTATTGGCAAAAGATGCAAAGTGATGTGAGAAAATTTGTAGAAAAGTGTGTTGTTTGTCAAAGAGACAAAGGTTTTAGTACTAATGCAAGTCTATATCAACCATTACTAATCCCAAATTGACCATGGGAGTCCATCAACATGGATTTTGTGATGGGGTTTCCTAGAACCCAAAGAGGCTTTGATTTAGTGTTTGCTGTGGTGGACCAGTTGAGTAAGATGGCACACTTTATACCATGTAAAAGTACAAATGATAGCTCATACATTGCAAGGTTGTTTTTCAAGGAGGTGGTCAGAATCCATGGATTACCTTTGACCATTGTTTTCGACAGGGATAGTAAATTTGTGGGTCACTTTTGGAGAACCCTATGGAAGAAGCTAGGTACAAATTTGACTTTTAGCTCTATCTATCATCCCCAAAAAGAAGGGAAAACTGAAGTAGTCAATAGAAGCCTTGGAAATCGCCTTAGATGCTTGACAAAGAAACACTCAACACAATGGGATCTAATCCTACTTGAAGATGAGTTTGCATACAATGATTATGTGAATTGAAGTGTTGGTAAAAGTCCTTTTGATATTGTGTATGGATTATAGCCTAGAGGGGTGTTTGAACTTATAGATTTGAGTGGAATGGAAAGGAGGAGTGATGAGGGTGAGGAGTTTTCATTTTCCATGAAATAAATACACCAGTGGGTCAAGGACAAACTCCAAAAAAGTGTAGAAAAATAAAAGCATGATGTTGATAGGAAAAGGAGAGAAGTTCAGTTCAAAGTTGGAGATCTAGTCTTAGCTCATTTGAGGAACGAAAGAATCCCTAAGGGGAAGTACTCTAAACTATAGATGAAGAAGATAGGGCCATGTAGGGTGGTCCATAAATTTAGAGAAAATTCATATGAGATAGAACTCCCTCTTGGAGTTGCTATCTCTCCCATTTTTAATGTTTCTAACCTATACCCTTATAAAGGTGTTGTGATTGCAGGTAAGGATGTAGGTACATAAGAGGTTCCAGATGAAGATTAGATCAGAGATTTTCCACCAAGTCAACCCTTGAAGTTGGAGTGCATTTTGGATACTAAAGAAGCCAAAAAGACAAGGAACAAAGTATACTATCAATATTTGGTTAAGTGGCAAGGCCTTCCTATGGATAATGCCACCTGGATGATTGAGGAAGACATCAAAAAACATGGTGCTATTGTGGCAGATTTTCTCTCAAGTGGAACTTGAGATTTTGTTTTCCTTGGGAGTATGGTGCAAGGAACTTGGATCTTTTTGTAAATGTAGGCCAGATGTTAGTATTTTGTGATGTTAAGTCATTTTTTTTTTGTAATAAGGTATTTTAAGACATGTTTCATGTTGCGTGTCAGTTTGAGTCATGTGGGGTTAGTTTTGGAAAAAGTTGCCAATTTTGCAAAAAGTTGCAAAATGTTGCACACAAAACTTTTGCATTTTTGTGTTTTTGAGAAATTGAACTATTAGAATTCAAATGGTAGTTGGAGAATAGTTGTTTTTGGTTCATAAATGTTTAAATATTCCTTGTTGTGGTCAAGGAAAACCTTTGGTATTGAGTTTTGGTGATAAGCAATAAAATACTCTATTTTTCTAGCATTTACAAGTTGTTTATGCTACTACATAGGATAGTATAGTCCCATACAACCTAGAAATGTTATAAATTGCATTGGGATTGATGATGGACTGAATCAACTATCATTTGCAATTGATTTCATCTTTTTTTATTTAGGAGAGAGTTAGAGCAATTTTGTTGCACATAGCCAAAAACCCTAGTTAAGGAGGGTTTGAGTGAATAAAAATGTTTTTTTGCTTATTCTAATGCACTACAGGGAGGTCTTCAAACCAATCAATACAATTACAATAAAAAATAACAACTCACCAAGTCATAAACCTTCAACTTCTCCTTATCACATCAATCCTTCACTATCTCCTCGTAGTATTTCCAAATGAATGAATCAAGTATATATTTTAGAGAAAGTCCTTTCAACATAGGACCAACACCTTTTCAAATACCCATTAGGGCATAAAAAAACATATTGTAAAAATCTCAATGGGTCACTTTGGACCAAATCCCTCAAAGTAGGGTCTCAACATTGTCCAACTTGGCCAATTAGGCCTATTTTCCAAAGCAAGTATGCTCAAATCACCTTCCCAACCTCAAATATTTGTGGCAAAGAATTAAATAGCCTACAACCATCCAAAATCAATCACTTTCTTCAGGAGAAACTCTCATCTAGCCTCCTCAATGCCAAACCCTCATTTTTTCTTGATTAATGGAGGGTTTACTAGAAATCACCATTCCAAACTACTCCAAACCTTAACAATGCATATAAAACATTCCATGAAGCCTACACAAGCTTAATATACCATTAAAAATGACTTCCCCAATATTTACTATCATTTCCCCTCTCAAAACACTAAATTTCACCAAAAACACTCAAGTTTCACAACTAGGGCATCATGCCCAAACACACAAACCACCTTCTTTGCTCTCAAGAGCCCTCCTAACATCTAACCCTATTCTATTTGACCCATTCTACTCAATTATAGAAGTCAAATATGGTGGAATGGGCCTTTAATGCATTTTAGGCCTTCAAAACCCTTGTATCCAATTTTTTGGCTGCTTACAATGACTTGCCTACCAAATTCTTGAATCTTAACAAAAATAAATCAAACAACTTTATAATGTTTTTAAAACCTATGTCTATCAATTCAAATGTAATTTGGACTACAGGTACCCTATATGAAACCGTACAAATCCAAAGAACAATTTTTTTCTAGAAAATGCATAAAGTTTGAGAGATTTACAATGTTTTCTCTTCATCAAAACTTCATCAATCAATTACATCAAGTTCTATCAACCATTTAAAGAATTCTCCCTCAAAACTAATTGAATCAACCTCCTCAACTTCCATGTTTAACTAACTTGATCGTTGTTATTCAAATTTGTTGCGATTTTGCAACTTTACAACATTGTATCATTTGACAACTTTTCAATTTTTACATTTTTTGCACAATAAACTCTCAAATAACCCAATTGACTCAAATTGCATAAGATATGGTCTATTATGACCTTATTTCCACCAAAAAAGTCTTAAATACACCTAAAACTTAACAAAATACCTTGAATGACAACATTAAACCAAAAAACACTTGGTGCCCCTACACCACATTCCACTGGTGAAAAGGCCTGATAATCAATAGAATGAATGTAGTTAAGATGATTTTAGTGTTTTTAGTGTTTTTAGGAGTAGCGGATGGAGTTGGGTGCAATTTTTATGAAGCCCTAGCCTAATATCATCATGTATTAGGCTTAGGAGATAGGCCTATGGTTTTGTAGAAAATTTGTTTGGAGGTTGTTCCAATTAATGGAAGTTGCATATACAGACCTCATGTGATATGTTGGAAGACTTGGAGTGAAGTATTGAAGTTTGGAGATTGTAAACCATATTGTTGCCTTGTTGTTCAAGTTAGAACACAATGATCTACTGAGAGGGGGTGAATCAATAGATATTAAAAAATTTAGTCCTTAAAACCTTTTTGCAAATTCAACTTTAAACTCAAATGTGCAAATTGAAATACTAACAGATATAAAATAAAAAGCAAAAAAGAGATAAACACATAACATAGTATGTACATGGAAAACTCAAGATGGGAAAAACCACGGTGAGAAATTCTGCTAGGATTTGCTATCCTAATCTAGCCTCACAAGAATCAAAGTTCAGTTACAATGTTTAGGGCTATAACCCAAGGAAGCAACAACTCCATATTTAAAAGCTACAACTTCAAGGATGCTACAACACCTTGAATTGAGCTACAACTTAGTACTAATGGAGGTCACAACCTCTCACAAATATTTTCAATTAGCTATGCATAACATGGTTCTGCTCAACCTATGATGCATCGATTCAACACATTACTTTCTCTCTTGTTCTCTCTCACACAACTGTAATCAGATTCTTGTATTTTTTATGATTCTTCTTCTCTATTACAGCTCTCTCTCACTTTTTCATTCAAGCACACTCACTCACTACTCCATTTTTGAACTCATGCCTTTGTATATTTCATATGAGTCAAAACCCTTGTTAGGGATTTTCACTACAATCTTCATTAGTAAATGTTAGATCATCGAGCTGCCCACTTACTATTTTAATGATAACATCCAGTTAGATTTTGCAAATCTTATATTGGGCTGCACACCAATCATCCTCGTTATCAATAATTTACCAAATTTAGCTTTCTTTTCTACCCCAAATACCAATATGCATTTAATTTCCTCTTCTATTCATTCGATGAAATTTGATCTTGATCAAGCATGACACCTTTTTAGTGCCTTCTTCATTAAATGTTCACATGTCGATCACTGACTTGAAACCCCTGTTTACACGGACCAAACCGCCAAGTGTGAACACTAGCCATCGATAATCTTGCATAATAATCAAAAGGCAAAAACATGATCATGAGACATCCACAAGCCCATTATAATCACCAAGAATCTCAACACAAGTTCTAACAATATTATCTATAGGATTTATCAAACCAGAGCACTTTAAACAATACTGTCATAAAGAAGAAATCACTTCCAGACCACTAAATCAAGAATTGTTTGAGTTCAGGGCACATAACAATATTACAAATCTAATTTCAGCACCATAGATCAAAAGATATAAATGTGGACGAATGCAGAGAAAAATACATTCTCTTTGTCACCACCAAATGTACAGATAAAGTAGTTTTCACTCCGGTGAACACAACTCACCCAACTCTTCATATCAGATCCTCCAACTTGGAACATACCATCTTTAGAAATACCTCTAAATAAATTTCAATCCATAGAAAAAGATATTCAATATGAAATAAATATGGAGCAAGCTACTATACCATTCTTACCAGAGGCTCAAACTTGAATCATAACATACCAGAGGCTCACTCAAATCCTCATACCGAAGCACCAGACCATGATAAATCTTGATGGAACATAGATAACCCCATTATAGACCTTCTTCTAGATCCGCAAGACCTAAAGCAAATCAATGGAGGAATACGAAGTAGATATAATTCTCCTAGTCCACAGATAATAAACTCTATCGGATCAGTTCAAAAACCAGTGAACTCAATTTTCACTCTTCATCAAACTAGTAGTTGTAATCCATGATATATCACCCAATGATGTCCTTGAACAACATTTCAGATCTGTATATGCATAGTATCAACATAGTAGAAATGCAGAGCACACAACAGAGTACATTCTGAACACATACCAACAATCACTTTTTTCCTTTCACTGCAACAACCTATATTGTGTTGACATCAATGAAAACACTGGTTAGACACATATTTGCAAAAATATCCCCCTTTATCATTGATGGCAACACATGATGTGAAAAACCATCAAAGACAACATCCATTCCATTCTAGCATACTCATTTATTTTTTTATGATTAGACAACCTACACAACTTCCCCTACACTCAGTTGTCCTTTCAATATTCTCTCTTTCACATGGCTTGCTCTCCCCCTTTTTCTTAGATTAGAGATCCTACAAAAAATTCATTGCACTCTCTCTCCCCTTGAGTTTTTCACATGATGTCTCTCTTCCTTTGACATCAATGAGAAGGGGCACATATTTGCACCTTGTTGCACTAAACAAACTAAAGGTGCACTTGATGCTCTAGTTACGATACTTTGCAATAGAATGTTCACATCTCACCTGATTGGAATCTTTTAGATGTTCCTGCATCACTTTTATTTTACATGAATGAATCACATAGTCCATAACCAGGTTCAAATGAATGATCAATGAAACTCCCCTGGATACATGCCCTATCACTAGAGTTTAGTGATATGAAGTGGGAGAAACCACTCCTAGCTTTTGCCTCAGTATTCAAACTATTTGGTGGGAAGAGGATTCATAAATATATCAACCACTTGTCCTTGGTTGGAACAAAATCCATGTTGACTCCCTTATTTGCAACCTTTTCTCCAATGAAGTGATATTTTATTGAGATATTCTTGGTTTTGGAGTGCATTACCAAATTCTTTGAGATATTGATGTCACTTGAATTATCACATAGAATGGATATAGGCTCATTGTATTCAAATTTTAGGTCTTTTAATGTTTGCTTCATCCATAAGACCTGAGTACAACATGCAGCTGCAACAACATATTCTACTTCTACAATAGAAAGGGTGAAAAAATATTGCTTCTTACTCATCCAAGAGACTAGCTTGTTACCAAAAAAAAAAGCTCCTCCACTAGTACTCTTTTCATCATCCACACTTCTTTCCCAAACTAAATCTATGTATGTTGTAAAATTGAATTTTTTGCTTTTTGGATACCATAACCCATAGTCAATAGTACTTTTTATGTATTTAAAGATTCTCTTGACTGCATTGACATGTGATTCATTAGGTTTTGATTCAAACCTAGCTACCATACAAACTTCTTGCATTATATTAGGCCTAGATGTAGTTAAGTATAGTAGACTCCCAATCATAGATCTGTATGTAGTCTAATTTACATTTGGTGACTCATCAAATTTGCTCAATTTATAGCTTGTGATCATGGGTGTACTAACCAGTTTACAATCCTCCATGCCAAACTTCTTAAGCATTTCTTTTACATACTTGGTTTGAGATATAAATAAGCATTTATCAACTTGTATAATTTGCAAACCAAGAAAGAAATGTAGTTCTCCAATCATGGAAATTTCAAACTCATCTTGCATGGTTGTAGCAAATATTTTGCATATACTACAAAAATGATCATATGCATACCTTCAGATTTGAGATACATATTGCTATCAACATAACCCTTCTTGAATCATTGTTGTTGTAGATATTGATCCAATCTTGAGTACCAAGCCCTTGGGGCTTGCTTTAAACCATACATTGCCTTTTTCAATCTACAAACATAATTACTATTCTCTGACAACTGAAAAAATTCTGGCTATTCAATATATACCTCTTCTTCTAGGTTTCCATTCAAGAAGGTAGATTTGAAATCCATTTGATATTCCTTGAAGCCTTTGTATCTAACTAAGAATGTAAGAAACATTCTTATTGCTTCTAACCTTGCAATAGGGGAAAATGTTTCCTCAAAATCAATCCCTTCTACTTGTGCATATCCTTTGCACACTAGTCTTGCTTTGTCTCTCACCACTATTCATCTTCATTTAGTTTGTTTCTAAACACCCACTTAGTGCCAATTACATTCTTGTTTAAGGGCCTAGGAACCAGTTCCCATGTTTTGTTCTTTTCAATTTTATTTAACTCTTCTTCCATGGCTTCTATCCAGTTCTCATCTTTGTTGGCTTCAACAAAGCTTTTTGGTTCAATCTAAGATAAGAGGGAAAATTTCAATCATTCTTTGTTCTTCGCAAGCCTTCTTCTTGTCTGCCCACCATCATTATTGTAACCGATAATCTAATCTATTGGATGATCCTTTTGAACATATTCTACTAGGCTAACCCTAATTTACACTTTCATCAACCCTGACATGTACACTCTCTAAAATTTTATGCAGTCTCTTATTGTAGCATTTATAAGCTTTGCTTTGAGATGAATACCCCAAAAATATCCCTTCTTCAAATCTTGACTCAAAACTTCCTAAATCCTCAACATCTCTTTTGATATAACATTTACTACCAAATACTTTGAAGTTCTTGACTAAGGCAGGTCTACCAAATCATAATTCATATGGAGTTTTACCACTGTTAAATCTAATAAGATCTTTGTTTTGAATGTATACAACAGTTTTTATAGCTTCTTTCCAAAATGGATCTATTAAGTTTTCCTCATTTAACATGGCTCTAGCCATCTCCCTCACAATCTGGTTTCTTCACTCTACCACACCATTTTGTTGTGGTTTTCTTGTAGTTGAATATTGGCATTTGATTCCATGTTCTTCATAATATTCCATGAATTCTCTTGATATTAATTCTCCACTTCTGTCTCATCTGAGGTATTTGGTCCTTCTACCAATCTCATTTTCTACCAACATCATGTAACCTTTAAATGCTTCAAAGACCTTATCCTTCTCCCTCAAGAATGTGGCATATTCCATTCTAGTATAATCATCAATCAACAACATAAAGTATCTTTCTCCTTAAAATTCCTTTGTTCTCATTGGTCTGTATAGATCAATATGAATTAACTCTAGAGGTTTTTTAGTTGAATAGTCCTTGGTGGGAAATTTAAACTTTGTTAGCTTTCCATGCTAGCATCCTTGACAAATGATATTGTCAGGATTTACAATCTTAGACATGTTTCTAACCAATCCCTTTGAGCTTAGATGTACCATGTTATCAAAATTTACATGTCCTAATTTTCTATGCCACAACCAAATTTCTTTTTCTTGAATAATTAGGCATGTTTTTCCTTCCACTTCACATAGATTATAGAGGTTACTATCATTCCTAACCCCTTATGGATTTTTTTTACCATTCATCATTATCTTGCAGCCTTCGAAATCAAATACAACTTTGTATCCATTATCACGCATCTGAATGACACTAAGAAGATTATGTTTTAGGCCTTCCACATAGAGCACATATTTAGTTTTGTTCTTTCCATCTAAGCTCAAAATTACTTTACCATGAATCTTGATAATAGTGTTATCACCTAGACTCAATGAACCTGCTTTTCTCATTTCAAGTTTGATGAATTTATTTTTATCTTCGGTCATGTGCTTGGAGCAACCACTATCAATTATCCACAAGTCTTGTTCTTTTTCATGCAAGAAAGTTTGAGCAATCATTGACTAAGTAGTAATCTGCTTTTTCTCCTTCCATACCTTCTTAGGTTTATTTTCAACCTTTTCTTCCTCTTCCTTACTATCTTCATCTTTCTTTTCAACTTTAGAAGATATAGTTTTCTTCTTATCAGATTGAGTATTTTTTCTTCTAAAGTTTTTTCTACAATATCTAGCTATGTGACCAAAATTATTGTAATTGAAACATACTACATCCATATCAATTAATGGAGCAAATGGATTTTTACTCATGAAATTTATATTTCTCCTTGGTTTAACATTACATTCTCTAGCCCTATGACCACAATTTTACAAGTATAAAAATACCCATTAAAGTATGATGAATACTTGCTCATGGTGTATCTTTCATCTGGATCAGGGTATCTTCTTTTTTTAGGTTTCCTTGGATAGTGTACTCTTGTGAAACCATCATTTTCAATTCTCTTAGGATTCAACTTCTTCTTTTGCTAATCTAGATTTTTCCATTTAACCTTCTTTTCTTCACTTATTTCTTTCTCTATAATAGATTTCTCAACTATAGTTAACTTGTTTTCATCTCCGAAAGCATCTTCTTAGTTAGATTTTTCTTCTTCTCTAAATCTTTCATAAAGCTTTGCAGAAGTATCAACAAATGAACTAATCCCCTTTTCAAGTCACAAACCAGATTTTTATTTACTAGCAAGCTTTTGTATACTTAGCAATTCATCTAGAATGTTAGTACCACCTTTCAACTTAAGACTTTTACTAACCTGCTCATTAGCCTTCTCCAACTCTTTACTTAGGGAAACTATGTCTACCTCCAGTTTTGAGCATCTCTCCATTTTTGTTTGCAACTTAGACTTTATAACATCTTCAACTCTTTTGAGTTCTTCTATCTAAACTTTTAGACCAACTATCACCTTCTTAGATTCCTCAAGTTCTTGAGTTGCTCTGTCAGTCTCCTTTTGAGCATTGTTTTTCAGTTTCTTGTTTTCCATCTTGAGATCATAATATTTATCTCTTAACTCCTCAAGATCTTCAAGGGCATTAATTAATTCTACTTCAAGATCAACAAACACTTCAACTTCCTCCTCATGTAAGTCCTCAACGGAAGTATCTTTCTGGTCCTTAGTTTCCTTAGCTATAAATAGAAACTCTTTCTTATTTTCTCTCATAACAATGGCATGGTCATGATCCTCTTCTGAACTATCACTAGAATAAAAAACTCCACTTTCTTCATTGATATACAAGCTCTTCTTCTTCTTTCCAAAATTCTTCCTTTTTGGATAAGCCATTTTCTTCATTTTTCTACCTTTTCTTGCTTGGCACTATCATCTTTACCATATAGACACTTTGAAGAAAAATTCCCTATTCTCCCACAATTTAAATATTTAAATGGGAGCTTAAATTTGTACTTACCATACCCTCTCCTAAGTATTCTTATGAAGTTAGCTTCTTCTTCATTAGTTTCATCATGATTAGATGCAATGAAAGCAACTTTGTCTTTCTTCTCAACTTCATCTTTCTCTTTCCAGACCACCTTAAATGCAGCTTCTCTATGGGATGATTCAACATTAGGAATTCTCATATCATATGTAGTAATTATGCCATGCACTTCATCAAGAGTGAGTTTATCAATTTATCTACCTTCTTCTATAGCCAAAATATTTGCATCATATTTGGTTGTCATAGACTTGAGAAATTTTAGGACATCTTCTTCTTTCAAATCTACACCATATCCTTTAATGGAATTTACCACATCATCAACTCTCTAAAGATAGTATGCAATATTCTCTTCTTCGATCATTGTCAATCCTTCAAATTTTGCTCTCAACACTTGTAACTTTGCTAACTTCACTTTGGTGTCATCTTCATAGATCTTCTTCAGTTTTTCCCAAACATCATAAGTAGTTTTACAATGCATAACTTTGCTATGTATAGAGTCAGAAAAATTGTTCATAATGATGAACCAAGCTTTCTTATTGTCCTCATGAATTTTCTTTGCTATCAGATTAGTAGGAGTAGTAGTGGGAATAGTATAATGGGTCTCCACGGTTTCCTAGACTTCAATTCCAAGAAAGGTTAAGTATCCTTCCATCAATGAGCTCCATTTAGCATACTTTCCTCCATCAAACCTAGGTGGCTTGTTTGAACCTTCTTGAAGTGTCATTGTGTTCACCTATCCAAGATCAACTTGAGTTGGTTAAGCTTCTCCTAGGGAACTTGGGGCTTTGATACCAATTGTTAGAACACAATGATCTATTGAGAGAGGGGTGGATCAGTAGATATTAAAATTTTTAGTTATGAAAACCTTTTTGTAGATTCAACTTTAAACTCAAATGTGTAGATTGAAATACTAATAGATATAAAAACCACAAGAACAAAATAGATCAACACATAACACAGTATGTACATGGAAACCCAAGATGGGAAAAACCATGGTGAGAAATGCTGCTAGGATTTGCTATCCTAATCTAGCCTCACAAGCATCAAAGTTTAGTTACAATGTTTAGGGTTGCAACCCAAGGAAGCAACAACTCCCTATTTGAAAACTACAACTTCAAGGATGCTACAACACCCTGAACTGTGTTGTAACTCAGTAATAATGGAGGCTACAACCTCTCACAAATATTTTCAATCAACTATGCATAACATGGTTCTGCTCAACCTATGATGCATTGATTCAACACATTATACTTTTCTCTCTTGTTCTCTCTCACACAACTATAATCAGATTCTTGTATTTTTATGATTCTTCTTCTCTATTATAGTTCTCACTTTTTCATTGAAGCACACTCACTCACTAACTCCATTTCATAACTCATGCCTTCGTATGTTTCATATGATTCAAAACCCCTATTAGGGTTTTTCACTACAAGATTCATCTGCAAATTTCAGATCATCAAGCTACCCAATTACTATTTTATCTATTAATGATGAAATCCAATAATATTTTCCATATCTCATATTGGGCTACACATAAGTCATCCTTGTTATCAAGAATTTACCAAATTTAGCTCTCTTTTTTACCCCAAAGACTAATATGAATTTAATTTCCTCTTTTGTTCATTCGATTAGACTTGATCTTGATCAAGGATGTCACCTTTTTGGTGTCGTCTTCATTAAATTTTCACATGTTAGTTAGTTAGGTGATTTGATTATGTTCACATGTTTATTTGTACATTATGTTCACTTTGGTGAACAAAACTCACTCAAATATTCATATTAGACACTCCAACTTGGAACATACCACCTTCAAACATGCCTCTAATTAAATTTCAATCTGCAAACATAGATATTCAATATGAAAGAAATGCAGAGAAAGCTACTAGACCATTCTTACTTGACGCTCAAACTTGAATCATAGCATACCAGAGGCTCACTCAAATCTTCATACCAAAGCACTAGACCATGAGAAATCATGATGGAACATAGATAAACCCATTATAGACCTTCTTCTAGATCCACAAGACCTGAAGCAAATCAATAGAGGACTATAGAGCAGATATAATTCTCATAGTCCATAGATAACCAACTCTATTAGATCAGTTCAAAAACCAGTGAACTCAACTTTCACTCTTCATCAAACTAGTAGTTGTAATCCATGATATATCACCCAATGATGTCCTTTAACAACATTTCAGATCTGCATATGCATAGGATCAACATAGTAGAAATGTGGAGCACAAACCAAAGTAGATTCTGAACACATACCATAGCATATTTTGAACCCGCAATCACTTGTTTCTTTTCATTGTAATAACCTATATTATGTTGACATCATTGACAACACTAGTTAGACACATATTTGCAATAGTTCAAGCCTAATTAGGCCTAATTAGAGTGGTAGCAGTCCAAATTTGAGGGATTTGTTTCAAAGTAACTCTATCTGCAAATTTAATATGTTTTCAAGTGGCATAAAGGGTATCTGAGATGGTTTTCAAATTATGGGTGTTAGGTCTGCTCTAGAAGTTATGTGGAAAAACCCTTGTTTGAAGTACTACTAGGGGAATAGGAGGATTGTGAGAGAATACCACCACGTTGGGTGCTAAGATTGAAAAATTTGATTAGTTGAGTTAGTGTAGAGGTTATCCACCATACTCTACATCACCTTATTAGTTGGGACACTATCTATCTTCCTAAGGATTATAGGAGTCTAGGAATTAGAAAGATTCAACTTACTAATAAGTCACTTATGGATAGATTTTGATGGGATCTCCTCCCGAATGAAAAAGACTAGTGTGAAATAATGAAATTTAACTACTTAAGAAACATTCACTTTAGTGAGAGTATATCCAACATCCTTGGGGTTCTATGATTTGGAACAATATCCTCAATTCTAAGAAGCTACTACTATGGGGCTAAGGTTGAAATTAAAGAATGGTTACAATAGTAGATTTTGGGAGGAGCCTTGGGTTGTTAACCAACCTTTAAAACAAATAGTGTTGAAAGACCTATAGGACTCGACTATTAGTCTATTTGAATGGAGAGTTTCTTAGTATTTCATTGGAAATAAATGGCTTGATAGTGGAAGGAAACTAAAAAATGTCATTATAACAATTAGCAAATAATCCAAATAGATAAAGCCCTCAAAAAGGTCCTAAAATAAATAAGAATCTTATTATTTTAGAATGAGCATGGGTTTTATTGGGAAAATAAAAGAAGGGGGAAGTTCATTGTTAAGTTTGCTTATAGTCTATTGTCATCCAATGGCCACTGTGATAGATTCTAGAAGCTCATTTGGAACAATCATATCACTATGAAGATTAATTTATTCTAGTGGACTATTTCTCACAACATAATTCTTAATTAGGACATTTTAAGGAGAAGAGGTTTATGCGTCACTTGTTGCTTCACTACCCTTCTTAAAGGAAATTTGGGGTTATACATTATATAAATTGGGTTTCAGTTAGACTATGAATGATGAGTTAAAAGTTATTATTAAGAATTGGACTTGTCCTTATGCTCATCTTCTAATTAAGGAGTAATGGAGATAGATACCTCCCAATATTTTTTGAATTATTTAGAAG
>VDFB02292413.1:0-13781 GCA_007258455.2 Sequoia sempervirens
ATGCAGCTTCTCTATGGGATGATTCAACATTAGGAATTCTCATATCATATGTAGTAATTATGCCATGCACTTCATCAAGAGTGAGTTTATCAATTTATCTACCTTCTTCTATAGCCAAAATATTTGCATCATATTTGGTTGTCATAGACTTGAGAAATTTTAGGACATCTTCTTCTTTCAAATCTACACCATATCCTTTAATGGAATTTACCACATCATCAACTCTCTAAAGATAGTATGCAATATTCTCTTCTTCGATCATTGTCAATCCTTCAAATTTTGCTCTCAACACTTGGTGTCATCTTCATAGATCTTCTTCAGTTTTTCCCAAACATCATAAGTAGTTTTACAATGCATAACTTTGCTATGTATAGAGTCAGAAAAATTGTTCATAATGATGAACCAAGCTTTCTTATTGTCCTCATGAATTTTCTTTGCTATCAGATTAGTAGGAGTAGTAGTGGGAATAGTATAATGGGTCTCCACGGTTTCCTAGACTTCAATTCCAAGAAAGGTTAAGTATCCTTCCATCAATGAGCTCCATTTAGCATACTTTCCTCCATCAAACCTAGGTGGCTTGTTTGAACCTTCTTGAAGTGTCATTGTGTTCACCTATCCAAGATCAACTTGAGTTGGTTAAGCTTCTCCTAGGGAACTTGGGGCTTTGATACCAATTGTTAGAACACAATGATCTATTGAGAGAGGGGTGGATCAGTAGATATTAAAATTTTTAGTTATGAAAACCTTTTTGTAGATTCAACTTTAAACTCAAATGTGTAGATTGAAATACTAATAGATATAAAAACCACAAGAACAAAATAGATCAACACATAACACAGTATGTACATGGAAACCCAAGATGGGAAAAACCATGGTGAGAAATGCTGCTAGGATTTGCTATCCTAATCTAGCCTCACAAGCATCAAAGTTTAGTTACAATGTTTAGGGTTGCAACCCAAGGAAGCAACAACTCCCTATTTGAAAACTACAACTTCAAGGATGCTACAACACCCTGAACTGTGTTGTAACTCAGTAATAATGGAGGCTACAACCTCTCACAAATATTTTCAATCAACTATGCATAACATGGTTCTGCTCAACCTATGATGCATTGATTCAACACATTATACTTTTCTCTCTTGTTCTCTCTCACACAACTATAATCAGATTCTTGTATTTTTATGATTCTTCTTCTCTATTATAGTTCTCACTTTTTCATTGAAGCACACTCACTCACTAACTCCATTTCATAACTCATGCCTTCGTATGTTTCATATGATTCAAAACCCCTATTAGGGTTTTTCACTACAAGATTCATCTGCAAATTTCAGATCATCAAGCTACCCAATTACTATTTTATCTATTAATGATGAAATCCAATAATATTTTCCATATCTCATATTGGGCTACACATAAGTCATCCTTGTTATCAAGAATTTACCAAATTTAGCTCTCTTTTTTACCCCAAAGACTAATATGAATTTAATTTCCTCTTTTGTTCATTCGATTAGACTTGATCTTGATCAAGGATGTCACCTTTTTGGTGTCGTCTTCATTAAATTTTCACATGTTAGTTAGTTAGGTGATTTGATTATGTTCACATGTTTATTTGTACATTATGTTCACTTTGGTGAACAAAACTCACTCAAATATTCATATTAGACACTCCAACTTGGAACATACCACCTTCAAACATGCCTCTAATTAAATTTCAATCTGCAAACATAGATATTCAATATGAAAGAAATGCAGAGAAAGCTACTAGACCATTCTTACTTGACGCTCAAACTTGAATCATAGCATACCAGAGGCTCACTCAAATCTTCATACCAAAGCACTAGACCATGAGAAATCATGATGGAACATAGATAAACCCATTATAGACCTTCTTCTAGATCCACAAGACCTGAAGCAAATCAATAGAGGACTATAGAGCAGATATAATTCTCATAGTCCATAGATAACCAACTCTATTAGATCAGTTCAAAAACCAGTGAACTCAACTTTCACTCTTCATCAAACTAGTAGTTGTAATCCATGATATATCACCCAATGATGTCCTTTAACAACATTTCAGATCTGCATATGCATAGGATCAACATAGTAGAAATGTGGAGCACAAACCAAAGTAGATTCTGAACACATACCATAGCATATTTTGAACCCGCAATCACTTGTTTCTTTTCATTGTAATAACCTATATTATGTTGACATCATTGACAACACTAGTTAGACACATATTTGCAATAGTTCAAGCCTAATTAGGCCTAATTAGAGTGGTAGCAGTCCAAATTTGAGGGATTTGTTTCAAAGTAACTCTATCTGCAAATTTAATATGTTTTCAAGTGGCATAAAGGGTATCTGAGATGGTTTTCAAATTATGGGTGTTAGGTCTGCTCTAGAAGTTATGTGGAAAAACCCTTGTTTGAAGTACTACTAGGGGAATAGGAGGATTGTGAGAGAATACCACCACGTTGGGTGCTAAGATTGAAAAATTTGATTAGTTGAGTTAGTGTAGAGGTTATCCACCATACTCTACATCACCTTATTAGTTGGGACACTATCTATCTTCCTAAGGATTATAGGAGTCTAGGAATTAGAAAGATTCAACTTACTAATAAGTCACTTATGGATAGATTTTGATGGGATCTCCTCCCGAATGAAAAAGACTAGTGTGAAATAATGAAATTTAACTACTTAAGAAACATTCACTTTAGTGAGAGTATATCCAACATCCTTGGGGTTCTATGATTTGGAACAATATCCTCAATTCTAAGAAGCTACTACTATGGGGCTAAGGTTGAAATTAAAGAATGGTTACAATAGTAGATTTTGGGAGGAGCCTTGGGTTGTTAACCAACCTTTAAAACAAATAGTGTTGAAAGACCTATAGGACTCGACTATTAGTCTATTTGAATGGAGAGTTTCTTAGTATTTCATTGGAAATAAATGGCTTGATAGTGGAAGGAAACTAAAAAATGTCATTATAACAATTAGCAAATAATCCAAATAGATAAAGCCCTCAAAAAGGTCCTAAAATAAATAAGAATCTTATTATTTTAGAATGAGCATGGGTTTTATTGGGAAAATAAAAGAAGGGGGAAGTTCATTGTTAAGTTTGCTTATAGTCTATTGTCATCCAATGGCCACTGTGATAGATTCTAGAAGCTCATTTGGAACAATCATATCACTATGAAGATTAATTTATTCTAGTGGACTATTTCTCACAACATAATTCTTAATTAGGACATTTTAAGGAGAAGAGGTTTATGCGTCACTTGTTGCTTCACTACCCTTCTTAAAGGAAATTTGGGGTTATACATTATATAAATTGGGTTTCAGTTAGACTATGAATGATGAGTTAAAAGTTATTATTAAGAATTGGACTTGTCCTTATGCTCATCTTCTAATTAAGGAGTAATGGAGATAGATACCTCCCAATATTTTTTGAATTATTTAGAAGGAAAGGAATACAAAAATATTCTAAAATATTGAAAAAAATGCTAAGGAGGTGTTTGGGTCTTTCTCTAGGATATTAGTGGAAAATGTTTCTCTTTGCAACTAAAAACCTCTATGCTACCCTCATTATGTTTTGGACTCTAGTGTTGGAAATAGATGGGGTTTACACTTGGAACTTGATAGATTTCATAACTCTAGATTTTTAGCTTGACATAATACCAAATAGAAACCTCCCCCTTGATTGGGAAAATCTCAATTTTAATGTGGCTGATAAAGGAAACCTAGGATTGGCTAGTGGTGGTGGTATTCTTAAGAATATTGTTGGAAATGTTATTGTTGGTTTCTTTGTGTGATTATAGGAGTAATCCTATAATATGACTAGAGAAATGACAATGTTTTGGGGAGTCAAAATTGCCTTGTTGCTAGGATAAAAAGATTACATGTTGAAGGTGACTAAAATTTCTATAAATGTTATGAAAGGAAATTTGAAGGTGGGTTGGACTATCATTGACATCATTAATGATATCCAAAAAAACTTGTTGGGTTTTGATATCTTTGTTCTATCTCATACTTATAGAGAAGGTAAGAGTGACCAATAATTTGACCAATATGAGGACAATGTTGGATATCCATTAGGTGTTGGAGAAACAACCTGAGTATTCTAGATAATGTTAGGAGTATTTTCTTGGAAGAGAAACTCAATACAAATATTCCTAATGTGGATGGCCTATAATTGTAGACACTAAAAATTGGTCTAGGCATGCGACTTCAATTTCTTCATAATTCTCATCTTCATTTTCATAATTAAATAATGTTAATTATTTAATTATATTTCTAAAGTCCTCTTTCATCTATTAGTTAAATAACTTTAATTATTTAATTAAGTCATTTCAACCTTTATTCCTCTATTAATTAAATAATGTTAATTATTTAATTATTTCATAATTATCTTTATTCGATCCTAATTAATTAAATAAACGTTCTTTATTTAATTATGTCACTAATTAACTTTATTCTCTTTCTGAAATTAAATAAATTCTTATTTAAGTTATTCTTTTTACACTTTTGACTATAATTAAATAAACATTTTAATTATTTAATTATTCTTTAAACCTTTTCTCCGATCAATTAAATAAATCTTAATTTATTTAATCCTCAAATTTTGAATGTTGAATTAAATAATCATTTAATTCATAAAAAGATTATTCTAGACATATTCTTCTATATTTGATAATCACTTAAGTTATCTAATTATTCACTTACCACTTAACTCGAGATTTAATTAAATTGGTTCATTATCTCCTAATCTAATATTTGTCTATTTCTAACAAAGAGACTTTCTAATTTAATCAATTGGTTATCTAGTTTTAATTCTTCTATGTGCAAATATTTATTAATTAAATAGCTTTATTTAATTAATTCATTCATTTGTATGCTCAAACAAATTGTTTCTTTTATTCCATCTTTATCCTTTACATGCAATCATTATTCTAATTTTTGAATACTTTCAACTAAAGATTAAACTAAAGATTAAATTATTATTTAATCTTAATTCCCACCTTTCTATAAATTGACCTAACCTTCATCATTATTACTCCTCTTGAAATATTATGACTTTTGGAAGCAATCAATTGTTTAATCTTTGATATTTTACTAAATTACTATCATAGGCTATACTTGCACAAAGAAATTTAAGTGCAATTATAATTAAACAACAAAATGGAGGACAATCGAGGTCATGCATGGAATAATGTAGATATTTAGTGAGATGGTACTGTTTATTTACATTTTAGTTATTTCCTTTGTTCTTTGTTGTTTAGATTTAGTTTACATTTAAGTTTATCACAATTGTTATGTTGCTTTGATCTTTCCTATTTTCATGAAGTTACATTGGTGAACTCGACATGAAAACAAATCAACTTATGTCTGCTACAGGATGTGTCCTTCCTAAAAACATACATCATCAAAACAATCAACCTATGTCTTATACATGATAAGTCCTTCTTGAATACAGACACTAACAAACAATCAACATAGCCTTACATAGGTTATCACATCAACGACATTAGACTCAACATCTTATATGATACATGTCTTTCTGAAACTAGGCTTTTGTCATGACTTATACAAATAGTCATAGCATCAAAACCAAACTCAATGTCTTATATGGTATGTGACTCTCCTGAAACTAGGCTCAATCAATTAATCATCTGATCAATGAAAACAATCAAACAAATGGATCAAGTTTTGGCAAATATTTTACTGGCTTGACTTTGTGGCTTGTTTATCTTATCATTTTATTTGGATTTATCTTGGAATCCTATTACTAGCTTTCTCGAGGATGTCCCATGAAGGATTTAGAGGAGCAACGATGTATCAAAATTATATTTTCTTTGATTTTTGTTTGTCGACTATCTTTTGGCTTTGATTTTTGAGTCATGTTACTAGTTTCCTCAAGGATGTCCCATGAAGGATTTAGAGGAGCAATGACATCTCATGATCCATATTTTATTTTATTTTTTTCTGTGGTTTGTCTTGACAAAAAGAGTGAGGCAACTGTGCCCTTAGTATGAGTTAGGACATTCCTTGTCTGTGACTATTTGTGTTTAGTAGATGGATGACCTTGCACACCTTGATCTATCTCATATCATGGTGTTTGTCTCCATTTGTATTAGTTACCACCCAATTGTGATTTAATGGAAGGCCTGTTTCATTTCAATAGAACATAAATATTGCTAATACTAACATCCATGTCTTTTATTATTCATTTCTTTTCGCACTAACATTTCTTCTTTCTTGCATTATGACAAAGTCCTATGAACCACAAAAATATAAAGCATCCTACATATGTGTTCATGTTAGAAACATCATGTAAATATCATTACATTTTAAATCATACGTATATGCTACATTTTGAAAACAAAAAAAGAAAGGAATTCATCATCATAGATTACATCACATGCATCCACCATGATCAAATGTATAGCATCACATGAAGATAGCATTGTAAATACATACATCACATTTTGTCTCATCATCATCATCATAGAGAATCAACATAACATCATAAGTTGCATAAAACATCATAATGTAAACATCATCATCCATAACATATGCATATCATATATAGAAGATAACATATCATATAGAACACATGCAAAAATAGAAGATTGCATAATCATAAATAGAACTGCATCTCATATAAATCATCAGCAAAGTCATATATATATATATCACTCAAAAAAGTGTCACAATACAATGTCAAATGTATATCTCAAAATGAATCCTATAGGCTCTATGATCACAATACAATGTCTATAAATAAATATTAGAACATGTCCCTAGTCGTAACTCCCACTACTCCCATGTGGAGAATGTGGAGGGGACTAACAGTGAGATGAGCAAGATGCTGATGATCACTGTGCAGAATAGGGCCTATCATATGGTCCTGTCCTATGAGGTCCTATGACCCCCTCTATGCTCTAAGTCATTCTCTATTTCCTGCTCCACAATCTACTATTGTGGGCCTATAACTAACCGGGACCTCATCTCTCAAGAGGAAAATCTCACTCATGGGTAAGTGCACCAAGATGGTCGCACTTTTGTGGCAAAACAAGAAAAAAACAAGCCATAACGTGTTCGCATTATAACGCGTTCACGTTATAACGCATTCACATTATGTCTTTTTAAAAGCAAAAAAAAAGCGAATCCAAATATCATTTCTCATTTTGTTTTTTCTGTGTTTTAGCTCCACCCGCGGCCAAAAACCCTATTATATGTGCTCACGTTCTTAGAGAGGTGATTTCTTCAAAATTCATCAACAACAATTGGATTTCTTCACAAATATGGTGCCACGATGACAAAGAGATGCAAGAGGTAAGTATTGTTTGGTATTTGTTTTGAATTTGTTAGTTTTAAATTGATTTTGTTTGTTTTAGTTTAGAAATGAATTTTTTTTTTTTAATTTGTAGGAAATCCTCAACAAGAGGAGGAAAATCCTCAACCAAATCAGCCTCAACAAAATCAGCCTCAACAACAAAATCAACCTCCCCCACCATTCTCTCAATACCCTCCTGGCACTCAAGAAAATTTGAGGAGTGAAATTGAAAACAATAGAAAAGAAGTTGAGGATCTTATTAGTAGGTTGAGTGATCAAAATTCTTCAACCACAGAAAGAATACATCTAGCAGATTCATTGAAGGATTTGTTAAGAAATGTAAATGCAATTACCCAACAAATATCTGGATGGCAAAATAGGAGGCAAACATCGAGGGCATATTATGCAGACAAATTATCATATAAACAAGTAAAAGATTTAAAGATTACTAAAGGTGATTTGTGCTCTCTATTCACTGACCCTAGAACAAATCAAAATCTCACCCTCAATGCAAAGAGGTTTCCTATTCATTGGTGCCACCACCAAGAGATTAGGAACCATTTTTATGACAGATGGTATATGGTCTTTGATTACCCATCAATAATGTGAAGTCCCCGAATATTTTCTTAGGAAATATATAGTGAGTTTGTATTGAACCAAATCCCAAATTATTTTGATATGAGGAGTTCTAGGTGGGGGTCAACATAGGATAGGCCGGTGCGGCCCGGATCCACCATGGCCGGGGAGACAACCTCTTGCTAGGAGCGCCTCTTGGCGGTGCGATGCACGCAGTGCAAAGGAAGTGCTGATGTAGAGACTTTGCAGCGATCATCCTTATTTCGGTGTCATCCACCACACTAGCCCCCATTATGCAGTGCAATCCTAGGGGAGTCTTGGTGAGTGGCCTTGAGGAGCCATGTGTGTCGATCTTAGCGAAGACCCTTGTTCATATGACCCTACCGGCCCTCAGGAGGGTGCTACACAGGATCCATATGCTTCTACGCAACCTGATCTGTATGCATCTATGGGGATGGAGAGGGTAGCTGACATTCTGCATGATGCATATGGTATTGATAGTCAGGTAAAATTGAACATGTTCATTGAATTTAGTTTATTAAATTTTAATTGTCAAATGCAAGATTAACTAATTTAGTTTTATTATTTTAATAAAATTGTAGGGTTACAGTGTTGACCCTGGGTACACCAATCAATCTACTTATTTTTAGAGTAAACCTATTAGTGGGGTATGTAAAGTTAGTAAACAATTATAAATTTATTACATGTGTTAATAGCATTGAACAAATGGTATTTTATTATGTGATTTTAGCGGATGTTGAGCAGGGTGTTGTTGGAGGTTTCAAGGAAACACCTCTAGGGTGTGAGTAAATTTGCTCAAACTTTCACTGAGGTAATATAGAATAAAGAGAACTTAAATTTAATGAATTCTAAGTTTAATCTAGATTTGTGTATATATAGTCATAAGAGTATATGGGTTCACTAGGTTATTATTTGAAATCTTTTAAGAATGGTCCTACCATGATTGTTTGTCTTAGAATTCCTACACTAGCAAGCTATATATAATAAAAATTTAACATGGAACTGACAAAGGTAGAGGTACATTCTACTCCATCCTATATATTTTTTTGTGATGTCAGCGTAACCAAGAATAAGACTATGGATGTCCTACGTGTCATGAATATCTCAAGGTCTTGGAGATGATGCTTAAGACTAGGTCAAAATACCCTATATTCTCTTCATTTTGTTGCATAGCTCATCAAGTTTCCCTATATGTTCTCTAACTAATCATGATTACATGGAAAGAGTTATAAGTACTCATTAAACTCTCAACTATTGGAGCCTCCTCAAACTTTCCCATAGGACGTGGAAAATTCTTAGAAATGATTAAATTCCCTAATAGGGTGTGGGAGATCTTTTAGGAAAACATTTGACACTAATTTTATCCATTGAATTCTTCTTCATTCTTATATATTCCTCAAATATACCTTGCAATACCCTTATCATACCTAAATCTACTACATTCATGTCCTTGTTAGCTAGCATGTAGGTGATATAGTATGGTCCATGAATTTTATGTCTTCTTTTTTCATTTTTCTATACAGTCCTCTTTTATCTCACTACTAGGTCCTCACATAAAAAGAAAAGAAAAACATTACTTCTTTTTCTCATCTAAGGCCCCTAAGGTTTTAAACCCCTTAGATGCAAGGATTCAAAACACATCAACCATGTGGTACAAATGAATAAATCCCAAAGACAATCTGTAGCAATGAAAGGGTTTGGAAAGGTAGAGAGAGCTACACTGGTGACTCAGGAGAAACTTCAACTTTAAAAAACAAAGCTAATTAGGTTGGAAGACATGTGGATCAGGACAACATTTGCTGGAAGAGGAAGAAAGATGACTAGAACTCTAGAGGCCCACCATACTGGATTTTGATAGTCAACCATGAGAGCAGAAGAGAGAGTTGATATCATGTATCAAAACATTAAGCATGCATTCTTCCAACCAATGGATAAGGAGATGATTACTTTCTTCATTTTCATTTGCATAACCATGAAGACCAAGGATGTCCAGTTTTATGTGGAGGTAATGGATGTGGTCCAAACTTTAGGAGGGGCAAGAAGGTCAATGTATGATCTTGATGAATGATAGAAGAGGGGTTGGTTAGACAAACTAGGGGCACCTAGTCATGAGTAGGGACCTATAGGTTAGATTGGTGAAGCAAAGCACCAAGGAGGTCTTACAAGGAAAGGCCTAGAGTAGGTACATACAAGGAAAGGCTCCTACCTGCCTGCTCCTCTTCCTCTGTTTGAACCTCCTTGAGGTCCTCCACCCCTGTTATATCCACCTCTTGTAGATGTTTCACCTCCATGCTCTATGAGTTTTGACTCTCCTTGGTTTCTTTGGTCATTGCCTCTACCTTGGTAGCCACCACGCTGTCCTCTTTGATCTCTTTGATCTCTGCCTTTGCCTCTTCCCTTAGAAATCTGATCTTGCTTCCTCTTACTCCTCTCTTCAATCTTTAATGCCAATTGATAACATTGGTGCACTATTTTGGGGCTTAAGAGAACCATCTCCTCTTGAATGTTCCACTTCAAACCATTGAGATACCTTGCCACCTTGATACTTTCATCCTCTGTGACATTGGACATCATGCAAAGTCTTTGAAACTCCTTATTATAAGAACTCACATCCTGAGCTCTTTGCCTCAAACTCTGTCTCCTCTTATGCAACTGAATTTCATAGTCTTCAGGTAGGTATGCTTCTTTCACCTTGGCAACCATTCCCTTCCAAGTAGAGATAGGTTGCTTGCCTTCCTTCTCCCTCTTCGTCTAAATGAATTTCCACCATGTTAAGGCAGAACCTCTTAGTCTTGATTTAGCCACCTTTACCTTGTGTGCTTTAGTGACTCCATCACACTCAAAATGGTTTTCCATTCCCTCTATCCAATCCATAACTAAATCAGCCTCCATCTTTCCACTAAACAGTGGTAATCCTTCAAGTGCTTTTCCACTCAAAGTCATCAATGCTTTCAAGAAGGGATCCTCCTTCAATATAGGGTCAGGTTCAGGGATTCTATCCTCCTTTGCAACCTCTTCTTCTTTTGCTATTCTTCCATCAAACCGCATAACATTCAGTGCTTGCTCAAGTTGGTCTAACTTCTCTCTCAATACCCTATTGTCTTCCTCTATTTCTTCAACCCTCTTGGCCAACTCAACATTTGTCACCATGATGCTAGAACCACTAGACTCTGTCTCTAACATACAAGATCAATCCCAAATATTTTGCTTGCTCTGATACCAATCTGATAGGGAGAGGGGTTGGAGGAATCAATCACTGATTCCTGCTCTAGGAATTTCCTTGTAAGACCTCCTTGGTGCTTTGCTTCACCAATCTAACCTATAGTTCCCTACTCATGACTAGGTGCCCCTGGTTTGTCTGACCAACCCCTCTTCTATCACAAACTCCAACCACCAAGTCCACCTTGGTTCATTGCCACAACTCTTCCTTAGCCTTTACACTATACTAAAGACCAATCTTCCTCAACACTCCATCAACTCTTGCAGGGGTAGTGATAAGTCTTAAAAGGATTCAAACTATCCTCCAAAGGTGTTTGAACAACCTCCAAGACTTCAACTTCCCATCGCTCTCACCAATCCTTTAGCTAGGGTTTGAAAGGCTAGTAGCCCTTGAGCCCCTATTAGGTCTCCTTCACCTACAAAATAGGTTAGAACTCACAAATCTCAAAAGGACTACCCACTCTTTTTCCAAGGTTCTTGGTTCACATGGACAACACTCAAAGATTCTTGAGGTCTCAACCTTCCACTGTCTGTATAAAGCTCAAACATGAAATGGAGCAAAAACTAGGGTTTTAAGCCTTCCCTTGACAGTTAGCAAACTTCTAATTTGTTTACACACAAAATGGATAGATGGAGCCTCCTCCTTCATGTAGTAATAAGGTAACACACCACCCTACCTCCTCCAAGAAGAAAATCCTCAATGGCTCAGCACCGCTGCAAGATTTGTGACCTGCACAACAAGTTTTTCCTAGCCGGACCTGCACTGGCTCGCCTAGGGCATCACTTTGCTAGCAACTCCTACACTTAAAAAAAACCTACCAACTAACATATGTACAAGCATGGTGTATAGGAACTATTTCCAAAAGGCCGTACAGTTTGTACGGTGGAAAAGTGCTCTAGCACCCCATTTACTCAACACTGCCTGTTTCAGGCCAGCAAGCACAAAGAAACCAAAATATTTACAAAGAGACAAGAAAACAATTGAAAGAAATATCTAAAGGCTACAAAAAAAATTGTACTAGATTTATTCTACATCCTACACACAACACAAAACCAGATTTAATCCATTAGAGCCTTCTTTCAGACCAAAAAATAGAAAATTTCACTCAAAAAACTATTTTCCTTCAATTTCCAACAAAACAATCCATACAAAAGTACTTTCAACCTTGCACAAAGGTCGAGGAAACCTTTAAATATGCTTTCCAAATAGTTATTTTTCCAATGGGCCCTTCTTGGCTGCTCAAACACAAAAGGAGCATGTTTTTGCAAAAATTGTGAATAATTGCAAAAACCTCCATTCCTAAACTTTGGACTAGAACCTTTTTGTTTCTCACCCATGGTCAACATGACCTTATTAGAAAACATCATTCCAACCACAAAAATTCCTGAAGGCATACATCTAAGTCATAAAATCATTCTATACTTCCACATTTTTCCTAGTGTGCTCTCTATTGCTTCCTAGGTGCTCCTGCACCAATGAAATTAAGGAAGAACAAGAGAAGAACATGAAAAATAAAATCAATACATAGTTTCAAGGATTTTTCAAGCAAGTAAGAGAGCTGTGGGAGCAACCTCATCTAAAATATTTTGAACTAGAGTTTTATATACCATTTAGGGAACTTGGTTTTCATGGAGTTCCTTTCAAATCCTCTGCTTTTATTGTTCCTATGGTAAATTTTTTGGTAGAATTTGTGGAATTACCTTTCTTAGTAATCACTATTAGTGAGATTGATATTGTAAACCTTGAGAGAGTAGGACTTGGGAAAAGGGGATTTGATATGGCTATTGTTTTCAAATAATTAAAGTGATATGTACTCCATATGTACGCCATTCCTGAATCTTCACTTGATGGCATCAAGGAATGGATGAACTCCATGGATATAAAGTATTATGAAAGTAGAATGAACTTGAACTGGAAACCAATTTGTAAGACTACTACTGATGATCTAGATAAATTTATTGAAGATGTTGGTTGGGAATTTTTGAATATGGAAGCTAGTGATTTTGATTCTAATAATTCAAAAGAGTCAGATCAAGGATATGAACCCTCTAATGTAGAAGAGGAATCATAATTAGATTTCATACAGCCACCATCAAGAGTGTTACAAGCCAATCAACAAGATGTAGGGAATTCTTATATAAGGATAATTTTCAATGTTGCAGGTACCAACTTTAATGCCAACTACAATGGCAACATTGAAATTCCCTAGCAGTATTTATGATAAGAAAATTTCCTTTAGATGCAAGGATTTAAAGCACATCAACCATGTGGCTTAATTTATATCATAAGTTGTACCATGATGTTCACTATGCATTCCTCTACTCTTTCGACTGTCAAATGTGTCACTGCCTTGTCATTGATCACCATCATAATCTCCTTTTCATGATTATTTTCTCTATCATCTTTGGTATAAAGACTTGACTATTATATTTAACTCAAGTGAGGAAACTTAAAAATCATAATGATAGGCCAAAGAAAGAATATTCTGTCTTTTCATGGTAAAAGGAGACCTCAATTTAATCACTATCATCCTCAAAAGGTTAATTCCATTGTCAAACATTTATTGCATATCTTAAACTATGACAAGCGTTTAATAAGGGTTTTGAAGAATAGGCCCTTGACAAGTTA
>VDFB02292415.1:0-18791 GCA_007258455.2 Sequoia sempervirens
GGGGGACTATTGAGGATTGTATTCTTGTGATGGGTGTAGCTCTTGGGGGTATTGATGTTGAGACCTCCATAAATCACTTCCATTACTTGTACATGATTAGCATTAGTTTTTGCATTATATATCTTTTCTAGGGAGGAGTTTTTTCCCATGAGGTTTTCTCCTTTTCTCCATTTTTACTTGAGATTGCATATTCATTTATACCTGGGTACATAACATGGCCTTGTAGCTGACACCCATCATTTGCATAATAACTACACTCCCAAGTTGAACTTATGGGGGGAAGTTAGTGTGAATGGGGATATTTCATATAACTAGATATTAGCTGGACCTATTAGCATCGTTAATAAGTTTACTTAGGGGTTGAATAATAGGGGAATGGGTTCTTTATAACTTAGTTCATAGAACACCACTTTTCTCCAATTATCATTCAAGGATGCCCTAGGATCCCAAACTTGGATTGACTATCAATACAAAAGTGAGTCAAATCTCAACAAGGAAGACCTAGGGGGATTCTTTATTCTTTGAGGGTTTCACCACCAAGAAAAACATTGGAAAAGACAACTTAACATTCAACTCACAAAACCTATTAATGCAAGCCAAATGATGAGTGTAAATGACAAAATTAAGTAACAAGTTAGGATGTATGTACTTGAGAAGTTTGAAAATGTGATGAGGATTCTAGAAATGAAAAAATGCTATCAAAATATGCTAAGGAGGACTAAGAGGCCCTTACTATTGGGGTAAGTGCACCAATTTGTGACACAATTTAGGTGCCAAATTATGAAAATTTACAAAAAAAGGTCGAAATGGGCCATTTGGCGGTTGCCAAATTTGGTGTGCGCCAAATGTAAAAGAAAAAATAAAAGACAATCATGTTTGAAATCCTCATTTGTCTTCAACCCGTGACTTGGCTTGGAGGATAGGAGGCCTGCAACTCGTACTCACCAAATTTCATCCATTATTTGCACCGTTAGCTTGCTATCTTTCACAAGGATGCCGCTAACACATCAGAGACATCGAGATTGCAAAGAGGTGTGTATTTTTATTCAATTTATTTTGAATTTGATTTAGAATGTTTATTGAAATAGGTTTTTATAATAAAGTTTTGTTCTAATTATCAAGGAATGAATGTCCACCTCAAAACTTTGAGAATTCATAGTCACTCCCTTGGGAAAAGCCTCCTATTCAAGAACAACCTAAAACCCCTCCATCAATTCCTAGAAATCCTCAAGGAACACAAGAAATTTTTCTAAATCAAATTGAAACAATAAAAGAGACATTGAACAATTAATTGGAAGATTAATCGAGCATGTCGAAACCCACCCTTATAGGAGATGGATTGTTGAATCATTGAAGTCAATTGTAACTCATGTAGGAGAAATGAGGGAAAAAATCATTTTTTGGTAAAATAAGAGGCATGAGATGAGACAATATTATGCTAGAGGCTTGTCATATGTAGATATTAAAAAACAAAAAAATAGCAAAGCTAACTTGTGTTCCCTCTTTATAGACCCAAAAACCAATGCACCTTTGTCTCATACATGCAGGAGATTTACCATCCATTGGTGCCACCATGAGTTAATTAAAAATAAATTTTGGGAGCGGTGGTGGATGGTATTTGACAAACCTCCATGCAATAACCATGAGATACCACAATAATTTTTGAGGAAACTCTATGATGAGTTTATCCTCAATAAGATGCCAAATTATTTTGACATCTTAGACTTTCAGGGTAGAGGTGGGGGCTCCACAGATGATAAACCTATTGCATGATGTAATCCACAACTGGCACCGAGAACCTTGGCCAAACCCATGGTGGAGAAGGTCATCATTCCTTCCATTGCTAAGGATAGTGTAGAGGTGGACATGCTAGAGTCAATTGGATCACTCACCAAAACCATTTTATAGTGTGCAAGGCCTCTAGTAGAGCCTGGTGTGGAGGAGACGTGTCGGCCCCGAGCTCCACCCCACCATTGTGGCGCTTATGGTGTAGTTTTCATGTACAATTATCAGAGTGCTCAGGATGCAGCTACACAACCTACATCAGTTATAGAGGTAATGGATTTCACAAATGATTTTTTGAATGATACATATGACATTGACAATCAGGTAAAATTTGGCAAGTTCATTTAATGTTGTTTATTAAATTATATTTTGAAATTTAAGAATAAGTAAATTAGTAGAATTTTGATTTGATGAAATTTTAGAGTCAGAGTGTTCATGAGATATGCCCCATTCCTATAGACCCTTATTCGTTCTCAACATTGAATCCATAGGTATACAACTAGTATTAAAGATATTATTATTGCATTTGAACAGTTGAATTTTATATTTGAATGTTTGTCTCATAACATGCTTTGGATTTCAAACAGTTTCTTGGTATACCTTTGACCTCCACACCTCATGATTCATTTTCTCATGGACATTACACTTAGGTAGCCTTTATTGAATAATGGTGTTGTAAAACAATGTTAGCTAGTTTTCATAATTTTACATATAAAAATCTAAAAAATTGATGAGAAACAAAAACATTGCATTTGTATTCCTTGATCCTATCACACTATCTTCTCCTAATTCACCTTTTGTTCCTTTATTCCTTCCTAATCCCATCGCATTAACATCTAATATTTCACCCTACCATTTACTCTTTCATTTACCATTTGCAGATGTTGACATCAAATAACCTTGATTATGTTAGTGGCACAATGGACCACGGAGTTGCTATAGCAATAGCCAGTTTTGATCCATTGAGAGAGGTATGCAACAGATTAGTCGATTTGACATTATATTCACTCTTTTATGGTCTGTTATAGAAAATTTTCATGATAATTTTGTGTAGCTTAATTTCTATCTTGATGGTTGCTTTAAGTGGTTGTCACTCCAGATCGTGGATGTGGTAATGATGTAAATTTGAATGATGACTATTTGTATGTGGTAAGTGATTATATTTTGTTATATGTCATTCCATAATTCAATTTTTGTGTATTAACATCTTTACATTTATGGTATCAGTTGAAGGTCCAGAGTGAAGAGAGGAGGACTAGTGAGCGTGTTCGAAAGATCAGAGAACCAATAGTCACTCCATCTAGCTGAATTTCGAAGGCAACATGAGATCTATTTCCTTCCCCTAGAGGGAAGTGACTGTATTAGGGTCATTTTTTGTATGCCTATGTGGCATTTTGGAACATATGTTTTGTACAAGGGATATATATGTGACATTTATGTCCATAATATGCCTCCTTTATACTAAGCCTGTATGGCTTTTTTGGATATATTCTATATAATTTTATCAATATATATCATTTTATACCTTACAACTTTTTGATTAAAAAAATATTATGTTGCTACTTCCATTCTTGAATGATGTTATCATGTGCATTGTGTAAATCGTATGCTTGAATGTTGTAGGCATGGATTTTTTTTACATCTAATGCTTAATTAATTACTGTTGATTGCTCAATAAGGTCCATCTAAAGCATATTGTGTAAATAAGTTCCATTCCTGGTGGTTTGTATCCTTTGAAATGCTTCAATTAATTGTGCCTCACTTATTTGCATGTATTTTTCACTTATTCAATGTATGTATACTTCACGTTTAGTGCATGTATTCACGTGTATGATTCATGCTTTGAATGCATATTAGCAAAAATATTTTGGGGAAAAATTTGACAAACCAAAGTATAAGAGTTTTTTAAGAAGTCAGGAAAAAATCATATTTAAGAAAACATAAAAAAATTTAGAACAAAAGATAAAATCAATTTATTTTGAAATTGAAAGGTATTTCCATAGCATATAGAGATATAGAGAGCAAATAAAATAAATATTTTAACTAATGAATTGTAAAAAATATTTTTTTGTAGTTTATATTCATATCGTTGATTACATTTTATTGCACATCTTTCAAAGTCAAAGCATTACTTTACACTGCATAACTAATAACTAGATGCTAATAGATGACAAAATTTCAATTACAATATAGTTTTTCATAAATTTCTACCAAAGTACTTTTTCAAACAGTTTATTTCCTTGTTTCTATGGCTAAAGTCATAAAACAATTGCTTTCGAACAAGCTATGGATGCTTGGAAAAAATCTATCAAAAGCATAATACCAAGCAATACTATAGACAAGGCAATGAACTACTTGAAAAAAATGCATGAGAGAAATGTTGTCTCAGGTGATGGAATGCCATGACATGCAAATTGCTATGGATTTTCATGCCATTCCATCACCATGAGACCATGTTTCTTTGAGGAATTTTTTCAAACATTTCATTTCCTTGTCTATGCTACCACATTTTTCATACATGTTTACCAAAGCATTTTATCAAACAATTCACTGGCTTGTTGATATGGCTAAAATCCTAAAATAGGTGCTTACAAACAAGCTATGGATACTTGGAAAAAATCTATCAAAACATAATAAGAAGCAATAGCATAGACAAGTGATGCAGAGACAGGAGACCCAAACCCACTCAAAGTGTCAACTTGCCTTCAAGAGGCATCTAACAAGATTAAAACAATCTATTGGACCAATCCAAACTACCTCTTGACTAATGAGAAAATTATATTTGGGGACACTTATCCTTTTGCTAAATATAAGCCAACAATAAAAAATTTTGCATTATGAAGTGTTAGGTTCATTGAACCTAGACATGCTAGCTTCGAACAATTTGATTGGTTGGAAGATGACGAGGCACCATCTTAGTGTGTTGGATGTCCACTTTGATTTTGGCCTAAGTTGGACTTCAAGATATTTTCTCCATCTCATATTTTTAGCTTGGGACAGACTTAAAGTTGTCTTTGCCATGCATGCTTTAAGTTGGGTTGACTTTATGTTGTCTTTTCCACGTATGCTTTGAGTTGGGCAGACTTTACCTTTGTCTTGGACAAGCATTATTGAAGACAAGGGTGGAATTGAAAGTAGTTTGGACATAGCTTTTCTTTCCCAAATAGACTTTGTAGATCATCTTCGACATTTTCCATGACCATGGGCATGGCGAACTTTGCTTGTGCCTTGCCAAGATTGGGCGGACTTGCTCTTGACTGATACATGTTGATTTTTATTCAAAGTGAAAAATGAGAGGTTATTTTAGATAGGCACAACACGATCCCATAGGCTCAGACGAGAAGTTTCTAAGTGTCATGGTGTCTTATTATTGTCATGCTGAATTTTTCAGTCATTTTACACTTCGGGCTCTTAAGGGATTCAACCAGTTGAACTTAGCTTGGAGAGATTTGATGTGTTTGGGTGCAAAAGAGGACTATGCCTATCATAAAATTACCCACTCAGACGCGTTGGAATTGTTATTTTGGTCACACGAGTTGTAGAACGAAAGTTGCACTACTTTGCAACTTTGCACTACTTGCATTTGACAATTTTTTTCCAAAGAGAAATCTCACCGCCATAGGAAACACACCTTTGAGATAGTGAAAATTGAGAGAGGTTATTGTATATGGGCACAAAATTATCCCATAGGCTTAGATGATAAGTTTCTAAGCCTCACAATGTTCAAGTAACGTCATGCTGAAGTTTGCAGCCATATTGCACTTCAGACTCTTAAGAGATTCAGCTAGTTGAACTTAGCTTAGAGGGATTCAGCACATTTGGGTGTGAAAGAGGACCATTCCTAGTGTAAACGTACCCACTCAGATGTATTAGAACTATAAATTTGGTCACACGAGTTGCAAAATGAAAGTTGCACCACTTTACAACTTTGCACTACTTGCATTTGATAAATTTTTCCCCAAAAGAAATCTCACCACCACAAGAAAATTCTTTTGAGATAGTAAAAACCAAGAGAGTTTATTATAAATGGGCACAAAATAATTCCATAGACTTAGATGAGAATTTTCTTAGCCTCACGGTGTCCAAGTAACGTCATGTTGAAGTTTGCAGCCATTTTGCATTTTAGGGTCTTAAGGGATTCAACTGGTTGAACATAGCTGGGGGGTTCGACACATTTTGGTGTGAAAGAGGACCATTCCTAGCATAAATGTATACACTTTTATTCATTGGAATAGTTAGTTTGGTCACACGAGTTGCAGAACAAAAGTTCCATCACTTTGCAACTTTGCACTACTTGCATTTGACAACTTTTTCCGAAAAGAAATCTCACCACCATAGGAAAACACCTTTGAGATAGAAAAAATTGAGAGAGGTTATTTTATATGGGAACAACATGATCCCATTGTCTTAGACAAGAAGTTTCTAAGCCTCACTATGTCTGAGTAACATCATGTCAAAGTTTGCAGCCATTTTTCACTTCAAGCTCTTAAGAGATTCAATCGGTTGAACTTAGCTCAGAGGGATTTGTCATGTTTGGGTGTGAAAGAGTACCATTGCTAGTGTAAGAATACCCACTCATATGTGTTGGAACTATTAGTTTGGTCACATGAGTTGGAGAATGAAAGTTGCACCACTTTGCAATTTTGCACTACTTGGATTTAACAACTTCTTCCCCAAGAGAAATCTCACCACCATAGGGAAAATGAATGTGAGATAGTGAAAACTAAGATATTTTATTGCAAATGGGAGCAACATGATCCCATAGGCTCAGACGAGAACTTTTTAAGCCTTACGGTGTCCGAGTAACGTCATACTAAAGTTTGGAGTCATTTTTCACTTTGGGCTCTTAAGGGATTGAGCCGGTTGAACTTAGCTAAGAGGGATTCAACATCTTTGGGTGTCAAAGATTACCATTCCTAGCATAAAAATATCCATTTGGACATGTTAGAACTGTTAGTTTGGTCACACGAGTTGCAGAACAAAAGTTGCACCACTTTGCAACTTTGCACTACTTGCATTTGACAACTTTTTCCCCAAGAGAAATATTGCCACCATAGAAAAATGCCTCTAAGATAGCAAAAACTGAGAAAAGTTATTTTAGATGGACAAAACATGATCCCATAGGTTTAGAAGAGAACTTTCTAAGCCTCACGGTGTCCGAGGAACATCATGCTGAAATTTGTTGCCATTTTGCACTTTGGGCTCTCAAGGGATTCAACTGATTGAACTTAGCTCAGAGGGATTCAACGTGTTTGGGTGCAAAAAAGGACCATGCCTAGTGTAAACTTACCCACTCAAACACGTTGGAATAGTTAATTTGGTAACATGAGTTTTAGAACAAAAGTTGCACCACTTTGCAATTTTGCACTACTTGCATTTGACAACTTTTTCCCCAAGAGAAATCTCGCTGCCACAGGAAAACACCTTTGAGATAGCAAAAAATGAGAGACTCTATTTTAGATTGAAACAACAATATCTCATAGGCTCATATGAGAAGTTTCTAATCCTCACGGTGTTCGAGTAACGTCATATTGAATTTTGCAGCCATTTTTCACTTTTGGCTGTTAAGGTATTCGACCGGTTGAACTTAGCTCGGAGGGATTCAATGTGTTTGGGTATGAAAGAGGACCATTCCTAAAATAAACATACCCACTCAAACATGTTGGAACTATTAGTTTGGTCACATGACTTGTAGAACAAAAGTTGTACCACTTGTATCTTTACACTACTTGTATTTCATAACTTTTTTCTCAAGAGAAATCTCACCGCCACAAGATAATGCCTTTGAGATAGTGAAAACAAAGAGAGGTTATTTTATATAGGCACAACATGATCCCATAGGATTAGATGATAAATTTCTAAGTCTCACGATGTCTGAGCAACGTCATGCTGAAGTTTGTAGCCATTTTTCACTTCGATCTCTTAAAGGATTCAACCGGTTGAACTTAGCTCGGAGGGATTCGACGCATTTGGGTGTAAAGAGGATAATTCCTAGTGTAAAAATACCCAATTGTATGTGTTTGAACTGTTAGTTTGGTTACAAAAGTTGCAGAATGAAAGTTGTACCACTTTGCAACTTTGCACTACTTGCATTTGACAACTTTTTCTCCAAGAGAAATCTCGCCGCCATAGGAAAATTCCTCTAAGATAGAAAAAAATGAGAGAGGTTATTGTAGATTGGCATAACATGATCCCATAGGCTTAGAAATTTTTTTTCTAAGCCTCATAGTGTCTGAGTAACGTCATGCTAAATTTTACAACCATTTTGCACTTCAGGCTTTTAAGGGATTCAACCGGTTGAACTTAGCTTAGAGGGATTCGAGATGTTTGGGTGTGAAAAAAGACTATTCTTAGTATAAAAGTACCCACTTAGACACATTGGAATTGTTATTTTGGTTACATGAGTTACAAAATGAAAGTTGCACTACTTTGGAACTTTACACTACTTGCATTTGATAACTTTTTCCCAAGAGAAATCTTGCTGCAATAAGAAAACGTCTCTGAGAAAGGGAAAACCAAGATATTTAATTGTATATGGGAACAAAATGATCCCATAGGCTCAGATGATAAATTTCTAAGCCTCACGATGTTTGAGTAACGTCATGCTAAAGTTTGCAACCATTTTGCACTTTGGGCTCTTAAGGGATTCAGCCGTTTGAACTTAGCTAGGAGGGGTTCAACACATTTGGGTGTGAAAGAGGACCATGCCTAGTGTAAACGTACACACTTGGATGCATTGGAATAGTTAGTTTGGTCAGACAAGTTGTAGAATGAAAGTTCCACCACTTTGCAACTTTGTACTACTTGCATTTGACAACTTTTTCCCCAAAAGAAATCTCGCCACCACAGGAAAATGCCTCTGGGATAGCAAAAACTGAGAGAGGTTATTGTAGATGGGAACAATACAATCATGTAGGATCAAAAAATATTTTTTTAAGCCTTATAGTGTCTGAGTAATCTCATGCTGAAATTTCCAGCCATTTTGCACTTCGGGCTCTTAAGGGATTCGGTCGATTAAACTTAGCTTGGAGGGATTTAGAACATTTGGGTGTGAAAGAGGACCATGCATAGCGTAAATTTACCCACTCAAACAAGTTGGAACTATTAGTTTGGTCACATGAGTTTCAGAACGAAAGTTGCACCACTTTGCAACTTTGCACTACTTGCATTTGACAACTTTTTCTCCAAGAGAAATCTCGCCACCACAGGAAAATGTCTCTAAGATAGAAAAAAATGAGAGAGGTTATTGTAGATGGGCACAACACAATCTCATAGGCTTAGATGGGCACAACTTACATTCAAGAGGCATCTAAAAAGATTAAAATGATCTTTTAAAAAAATTCAAACAATCTTGCAAGTTAGACAACAATCAAAAAGCACCTTTTTCTCAATTTCACCCATGAATCCTAGTAGTAGTGGAAACTCAGTTTTTGGCCTTTTACTCAAATACTCTGCAAGACACCTGAACAAACATATGATGGTTTCAAAAAACCATTTCAGATTTGTAACACATATCCCAAATTCAGAAATAAGTCTTTTGGAACAACCTCCTGAAATCACCCCTTCTACGCTGACCTAATTAGGCTGATTAGGCCTAAATTACAAAGCAACATATCTTTAAACTTCTCACAGGCCCTTGAAACCTTGGGGAAGCATTTCCTATGCCTTCAAACCTCTAAAAGCATAATTTTTTCCCAGGGTTAACCCTTCCAACATACCAAACCACAAAACCCTCAATTTCATGTGAAACCAAGAGGGTTTATTCAAAATCCCACTTGCAGAACCTCCCAGACCATGCCAGTGACTCAAACATGTGTATTTTGACCCCTATGTGCTCAAAAGTTGAAAAAAACTCCACACTCATTGATTTTCACAAACCCTAGGCTGAGGGCTCCATTTTCTTGTCTTCAAAGTTGTTTAAACTATATGATGTAGACCTGGGAGGCTTAATTCAATCAATCTTGACAACCTGCCTTCAAGAGGCATCTAACAAGATTAAGATGACCTATTTGAATAATCTAAATCACTCTCAAAGTCTGAAAAACAACAGAAGTTAGATTTCCCACTTTCACCCCTTGAACCCTTGTAGTACAAACCTAGTTTTTGACTTCTCACTCCAATATCATCCAAAACACTTGGAAAACAAAATATGGATGAAAATACTCATTTCAAGGCTATAAAACATATGTGAGACCCAACATCAACTCCTTTGGACCAACATGGAGACCCAACACCCCTACCATGGGAAAACCTAGTGAAATAGGCCTCTTTTTCAAAGAGAGTACCCTTCAAACTTCTCCAAACCCTCTAAGACCTTGGGGCATAGTTAATATGCTCAAAAACCTACAAATCCACCATCAGATTTCTCTGGTACGGACAAACTCAGGCCAAACTTGAAAACCCTTATTGTATGCACATTTCTTGAGGGTTTATTGGATATGATGTTTCCACAACCTCCCACACCTTAAAACCACCTTGAACATAGTCCAATAACCCTTCACATGCTCAAAAGTTCAAAAACAAGACCTCTCATACAAATTTTATCATAACCTAAGCAAGAACCCCTCATTTACATGCATTCTCTTCACAAAACACTTAGGAACAAGTTTATCTCTCTTATTCCTCTCCCAACGCTCTAGCCATGCATCCTACACCTAATTCGAACTCCATAGGGCCCCTTACATGAGTTATAGTTTCCATAGAAAGTGTAAAGGCCCTTTAACACATGCTTGTTCATAAAACCCTCCAAAACAGGGTATACCGACTGTTCACAAGAAAATGCTTAAATGAGGCTTCCAATCCTTTATTAAACTTTCAAACTAGATATAAATCAATGTTCACATAGACCCCTACACAGAAAGAAAGATTACATAGCTTACATCCGCTTGTACGACCTGTACAAACTTGCAAAATAAGGAAAAACACAGAAAATTGAAAGAAAACTCAGAATTTCTTATTGTCAAGACCTTAAATCCTAAACCAAAAACCTTACAAATGATGTCCTCATTCCTTTCTAAAGGCCTCTCCATCTCAACCACTGACCAAGTACCTTTTCAACTGATTTTTGAATCCTTAATGACCGTTGGAATTCATAAACCCACCTTTTACACAATTTAATGCCTTTACAAACATAGTGAAGTATTTGCACATTATGACCTCCTAAAACCTTCCCAAAGGCTTGCAAATAGCCTTGTTACATTAGAAAAACACTATTCTTGTACATATACATGTAAATTCAAAAACTTGCCTTCCAAAGGCTACAAACAATTCCAAGTGCAAGATCACAATTTTCACTTCTTAACACCTAAACTCAAAACCTCACCTTAAAACCTACCTAGGGGTCTTAATTGACCTTATTCAGAACAAATAACCTCAAAAAACCTTTATTCCTTACTAATCATTTCGATGCTCAATAATTAGTGCTCCAATTGTAGGCATAAGGTGGAGGTGCTCCTGCAACACTATATAATTTAACCATAATATAACTAAGGAATATATGATATAATTTAACCATTATTCATTAAATTTTCAAACAATTTAAACATGCAAAAGATGAAAAAATTATTTTGCTTCTCAAATTCTATATATGAAATTATTCAATAATCAATTGTATGTCCATATACAAAAATGGCATCATCTCCAACTCAAACAAAGTTTTACAAAGTGTGGCATATTCCAACTCGATATCTATTCATAAAATGCATGCCAAAATGTCTATCTCATCCTCAACTACTGTTGGATCATCAAAATGGAGCCTCTTCTAGGAACTCTTTGGCTTTGAAGCTAACTGCACAAGAAAAATTCAAACCACAATTGAGATTGGTTATATTAGATAATTTAAAATTGAATAATTAACACCAAAATCAATATAAATCGAATTATAATTGAAGTCTAAAATTGAAATCTTGATTACCTTGTATATATATGTCTCTTCAAACTTTCATGAGTCCTAGAATATGCCCCTTTCAAAGAACCAATCATACTATATAGGTGAACACAAAAACATCAAATTGATACAAGTTAGCATACAATTGTTTTTAATAGGAACATATTTACCAAATACAAAATAAAATAAACACATACTTCTTTAGGAATCTCTTTATCTTTATCTCCTTCAGATGTTTTGACACCTCCTCCCTGAGGTGTTTCAACTCCTACTCCTTCAAGTGTTCCAACACCTACTCCTATAAGAGGAAAACAAGATAAACATATAATTTAATATATAATTTCGTTAATGGCAATTCAAATGACAATCAAGTAGGGGCAACTAGGACAACTAGGCCTCTCTTCCAAAGAGACACCTTCCCAAACACCTGCAATCAAGTCAAACACCATGGAAAATCATTAAATAGGTTACCAACCTTACGATTTCATAATTTGTAGAGCTCCAACCTGATGCAGAGTGGCAGGGGAAGCAACACCTTTTTCCAATAGCTTCTCTCAAATGCACACATCAACTTTACTATTCCTTCCAATAGGAAACTTGATCACCCAACTCAACTCACACACCCAAACATGTTTGAAGGACTTGGGGATGCTATGTACACTCTCAAAATGTCAAAACAAAACCAAATAACCTGAATTTACACTAAAAAACTACCATTCTCTCATCACTCTTACACAAGCCCAAGCAACTTTACAACATTGCCAACTAGGACAGTCAAAATAAAAACTTATTAAAGGCATTAACTAGAAAATGAAATAAGGTTTTAGAATTCTAACAAGATCCCCTACAGGTGCACAAATGCATGGGATCAAACTCCACAAATAGATGATTCAAAATATTTATTTTTCAAGCCACAAGAAGGCTTGATTTAGGTCAATGTACAGAAGGTTTGACTACCAAGGCACACCCCAACACCCCTAAAGAATTTTGTAGGTTCAAAAAATTCTCCCCAAGACCCAATTCACACCTTACATCCATTATATTTACTTAAAATACTTAGAAATCAAAATAAATGCTTACAAACAATAATTTTCTAGACTATTTCAAGGTAAAACCAAACCTAGGGCATTACATAACTTTTTCAAACCTCCATCTTTCCTCCTAAAATCAATTGAATTATGGAAAATTTTCATTTTTTAAGCAACTTAAATCATTAAATCCATGGCCCTCAACTAATTTTTGAAGGAGGGAACCGTTGATTAGCATAATTACATCATTAATGTTGAAATTACATTAAATTGCATTATGGCAACTTTGCAATTTTGAAGCAACTTTCAATTCTAATACCTATGACTTCTAAAACCATTCTAATGGCTTCAAAATAGCCTTATTACATCCTTAAGAGCTCAATCTTGCATATCCAAGTACAAATTTACAATTTTTCCTTCTCAAGGCTACATGACTACATTTAGTGCAAGATTGCAATATTTCACATTCTGACTCCAAAACTCAAAAACTGAACCTAGAACCTATCCAATGGTCTTATTAGACCTTATTGAAGATGAAAAACACTCAAAAGATTCATTCTAACCTATTCACCATCTATTTCCATCAAATTATCAAAAAGGGACAATGAGGTGTAGGTGCTCCTGCACCACAACCGCTCACCAAGCTACCAATCGACTAAACCATCACTCTCAAGCCACCAAACCTAGGTTTATAATGCAAACCCAAGTTGGATATCAACTAAAAATGACTAATACAAGATGTTCAACCAAATTTTCAAAGCAAGTTCAAGAGAACTTCTCAAATCCACTTGTTAGGTGTATTCCTTCTACCAACTTTCCCAAAAGACTTGTCAATTAAATAATGGATTTAGGCACGCATTAAGGACTTACACAACATACTTCAAATTCAATTAAGACTCCTTTGGATCAATATAGACTTCCTATACATCCACCATGGAAAAAATAGGAAAATAGGTCATTTTAACAAACGAACTACCCTTCAAAGTTATCCAATCACCATGAAACCTTGGGGAAGAAAATTAAATGCATCAAAACCACAAAATCCAGAATAGATTTTCACTTATATGGCCAAAAACTCTCCCAGCTCAATAACCCTCCTTTTCAAATGCAAAAACAAGGTTTTTGTGAAAATCTTCACTCCAAGGCTTGAAGAAACAAATCAATGGTCCAAAAAAATTCCATAGGGTCTTCCTAGTCATTTGACACACTCAAAAAATCAACTCCACTACAATTTCATTGAGAAACACTTCAAAGCCATGATTTTTCAAGGAAAAAATGCACTTTCCAACCCCAAGGCATCACACAATCATAACAAAAACTATTTATTTTGATATAAAATGCATTAATACATCTAATATAACATATTTCATACCAATCCACCGAGTTAAATAGTATTAGACATTGGGTGGATTGGTCAAAAGTACATTATTTTACTTTCAAACCCTTAATAATGGAAAAATAGGGTATTCACTGTATATTTCCAATTTCTCTCACAAAATAGAAAGTTAGGACTCCAAACCAAGTGAAGATAAAATTAAACTCATAAAAATTCAACCTCTAAAGATTTCAAAGAATGATTGGGTCTGTACAATCTATACAACAACAAACAAGTCTAGAAAATAGTGAAAAAAACTTAGAAAATGCACCAAAAACATGGTATTTTGAATTGTGTGAGTTTTCTACACCTCCAAAAACCTTGATTCAAGCCTAATAAGGCATCTTATATAATTTAAAAACCATAAACACCTTCAAACCAACCAACTTGCACCTAATTACACTTTAAATGACTCTAATTTTGAAAATCAACACAAATCAGCAAAATTGTTGTTGACATCATTTGCAACATTTTGCATTTTTGCAATTATTGAACTCAAAAGACCTTAAACACCTCTATAAACCTAAATATTATCATTTAGACCTTATTTAAGCCTTTATTCATGATTCAAAGCACAACCATCAAAATACCCTGCCTTTACCCACTTTGACAATTTTGACAATATTGACAATATTTCATTTTTTTACAACTTTTCACAATTTTCTCATGGAACCAAGATGAAAAATCCCTCAAATGAACTTTTGAACCTTTTTCCCAAGGCCACATTCCATCACTCCAATCATTTTTCATATCTACATTAATGCAATTTTTCAAACCCTTATACAATTAAACTTAAACACTTGAAATAAAGCAATGATCAATAACATGACTTTACAAATTTAATGTGATTACTTATCAATCAATCCAGGGAACCATATAGGTTTTCTCTACTCTTTATCATGTCAATATTTCTTCATGGTAAGACTCATGCACTTTCCACAAGTTCTTGTTTGCAGTTCTGCCCTTATACTTGATCAAATGATCGTTGGTGGCGATGACAAGGTTCGAGTAGTGAAGAATATTTTGATGTGTTTCAAAGTCCTCAAAGAACCAAACTAAAACATTCTTAACTAGGTACCTTCTAAGCCATGTTACACTAACAACCACCGAACCTGTAGGATATTCTATGTTTTCTCCATCTATAACTGGGGCCTCCAATTTCTTTTTGGCCTCGATACAACAACACAAGTAATAATCTGTACCCTCTTCATTGTCTTCATCTACAATCACTACATATACGATCCCTACATTGATATGTTCATCTTGTTAGATGTATTTAATGAACATCAAAATAAAACCTCAAAGTAAGATATATTACCTGGTTCTACAAGGTCTGATACATGATCAAAGTCAACAGATGATTGTATCTCTATGATTTGTAGAGTCGTTGGGAGCTGATAAGTGTCAAGTGGGGTTAGACTTCTTACAAACCATTCATCAACCTACTCTGTTGAATCATAATCATTTCATGCTTGAATTGTACATGAAGAACAAAAGCACGTCATATTTTGCATATGGATAGTCCATGTACCTGCATTGGAGATTCTAAAAGAGTGTAGCTCACTCGATCCTATTACTGTACAATAGTCCTCATATTTTGCAATGTTAGTATCATCTACTAAATGAAAAAATATATGAGCTAAACAATTACCTTGACTACCTGGACCCATTGCATGATTGCACCACTCGACAATTGATCTTGTATATGTCAACTTTACACTATCTTTGTACTTTAGCTCTTCTCATGCAAGGGCTCTTTTGATACATGAACCCGTGCCATCATGCTCCCCCTTTCCATGCCCGGCCTCTGAGAAGTTCCAGATATGTTGAACACCACTAATCTTATGCATCCTGCTCAACTAGTAAAACATTCTAGCATTCTTGAATTGCAATGTATAATTATTTGACCATTTGATATGTTGACTGAATGATATTCCCCTACTGGCTAGATCATCATAGAACATTTGAAAGCAACCTTGCACAAACTCGGTAGAATGTGTGCGATCATCACTGATGTAAAAGTGATACTCCCTCAATACTTTCATGTTATCCTCTGTACTATTATTTGCATGAATGAATGCTATATGCACAAATATAGCAACTTGTGTGGAGTTGCAGTACTATGATTGCACCTCGTTCTATGGTTGTATTCTGTACTTCTCCACGAATTTGACAACTGAAACAATTCTATGAAGTGGAAATGTGTCCTTGCATAACTTGAACTGTGAGACCAACCATTGAGCTCTATGTGTATGCCTTGCATACTCATAGACCACCTAATCATGGAAAATGCCCATAAATTGATATACTGGAATCTTATCACTAACCAATTGACACTTCTTTGTTTCTTTCCCATCTTTTAAACTGTAGGCCATTTTCTTGTATTTTCCAAATTTGACAATTTTGTCTCCAACTGTGTGTACTAGCCATGTGTTGGAAAATTGGAAAATGTTGCATGCAACCACAATGATGAAATGTGCCATCCAAACATTACTTGTAAAAAATTTGACCATCCTCTCTTTGACATAAAATGAAAGATAAGAATTTCCTTGAGGATTTTGGTGGAGGCCTTATGTTACATTCATGCAAAATATTGTTAGTATGCATATCTACACATATACGTCGATAAACATCATAATGGTTAGAAAACGCAATATGTACTTTACAAGAAGTAGTGGGTGGGTATGTGCAGGATCATCATAGAAAAAATAGGCCCTTAAGTGGCAAAAAAATCAAAAAAATCAGAGTTAGGCAACTTCACGTAAAATTTTGAATAAGTTATCTATATTATTTCAAAAATTGGGTGTGTGCAAGAAGTTGAGTCCACTTTTTGGCCAAAAAGTGGAAGTGTTTTTCCTAATTTTCGTAGAATTTGGACACATTTGACCTTAAAATTTGAAGCACTTAGAGATGAAATCATTAAAAGTCACTAATCATAAAATGTAAGAGTCTAGTTTCCAAATATGTAATTTATTTCCCAATACCTTATTGTACAAATTGAGTTTTATTGTGGCATTTCTAAAACCATCGCTTAAAAAGTCATTTTTTTACTCATACCATGCATGCGCATAACATCCATATTCCTCCTAAATTATCAGATTTTTCTAAATCCTTTTGGGAAAAGTTTTATGACTCACCGAAGCTTGTTCTTGATATTTTTGTAATTTTTTAGGTGAATAATATTTTTTTGTTAAATTTTTAATAGCCATATTTGTTGTTTTGAAAAATCGCCATGTACAACACGCGTAAGATGACCTAAACTTATCATTTTTTTATTTTTTTTAAATTGAAAAAAATTGTTTGAAGTATGTTCTCGTGCAATCCGTTCGTCAAAATATTATGTTGATCAAAAGTTATTAAAATAGTAAAAAACCATGATATTTAAAGTTTATGGACCAGTTTCATTAGAAATTAATTGAAAAATAGAAAAATATCCAATTGCAAAACAAATTACATATTTAGAATATGCATTGTTTGATTTAAAATGGGTTTTAATTTCGTCAGAAAATTTTGAAAAAAAGGTTGTCAGCCATATGTCCAAAGTCGGTATTTTTCTTTGACATTATTAGGGCCTTCAACTTGTAGGTCAAACTGTGTTGGAAGGCCTAGGTTCGGGATTTCCAATGCTTTTCCCCAACCAAAAACCTAGGAAAAAACCCGACCACAATGCAAAAAATATTCAAATTTTAAAAACCAGGATACTGATTATAAAACAAGATCCTGTTTATTAATAAACGGGATCTCATTCCTCATTTGGCAATATTCTGACCGTTGCAAAGGAAATGGGATCCTGTTCCCTGGCCAACGGCTCTGACATTCAATGCCGATGAATGGGATCCTGATTATAGAGAAGGATCCCACTTATTAATAAACGGGATCTCGTTTTATAGTAAGCGAGATCCCGTTTATAAAACGGGATCCCGTTTATTTTATTTAAATACACTGTAGAAAATTACTGTGAAGTCTGCAACTTCACATGTACGGACAAGAGCAGTAAAAGTGAACTATTTTTCATAATTTATTGTATTTACAGGTGGTGAACTTGATTTTTAGTTCATTTTATCAAACAAAGCATCATCTACACCATTTTTGAAGTGAAATTATGTTATTTTTGTGCTTGTTTGGAGGAACAAAAGGTTTCAATTTGCAATATGGATTGAATTTTTCAAAGGAGGCATGAAGAAAACAATTTTTAAAGTAGAATTGTGGTAGTTTTCTACTTGTTTTGAGGAACACAAGAGGAAGAATTTTGTCCTAATAGGTATTCAACTTCCAATTTTGATTGAATATTTTGAAATATTTCACTATTAACATTCATTTGTGCTTGAGAATTTTATAATTATGGGAGATAAAGCTCATAATAAGAGAAGGAAGACATTGACTCCTCAAGAAGTTGAAGAAAATAGAGAAAGAGACAAAGACAAAGACAAAGACAAAGACAAAGAAGAATGAGAATGAAATCAATAGAATGATGGTGGAGCAACCACTCCATCAACTATTGAAGATGAAAACATTGAGGATACCATGGTTGTAGATGAAGTTAATTTGCAAGGAGTCGATTTGGAGAAGAATATGATTATACAAACAAGTCCTACTATGTCTTCAAATCCCTCTTTGAATGTTATGGAGAATGTTTCAATATGCACAAATCCAGGTACGTCTTCAAATCCACATGTTAGGGAAATGGTAAATTTGTATGTAGAAGTTTTACAAGATG